>JASANQ010001110.1:0-30692 GCA_030849645.1 Wallacemonas sp. Wsd | reverse complement strand
AATCGATCAGTGTCGTGAACGGAAAAGCACGGCAGCCGTTTTGGAAGGACGCAGTCAGATGACGCGTATGACTTGGGCTGCCTTTTTTTTTTTCTGACGTTTCGATTGCAAGAAGAACTTCTCGTCGTGGTTAAGCGCATGAAAAGAAAGAAAAAGAAAAAACGGGAGGGGGAGAGGTCTGGCAACGCATCCTCGCAATGACCATGGTGCGTGCTTGTTGGTGCGTGCTATGGCCTGTGCGTCACGTGGCCCTTGGCCACCCAGATCCCCGACGTCGACGTCGAGGCCGCCGCCGCCGAGGGCGAGACCGGCGCGGACATCGGGCTCATCAAGAGGGCACCGCCAGGCACGAGCGTGGACCGATGCAGCAGCTGGTGCACAAAGCGGAGCAGCTCGGGTGGCGCGGTGGAGCTCGACAAGGCCTCCTCCGACACACCGCAGGCGCGGGCCAGACGCACCGTGGCCAGCGCGCGTGTGCGAGCGGGGTCCACCACGAGATCGGTGGTATCCGACGACCGCACCGGTCGCACCAAAGCCGAGGCCGTGCTGGAGAGAGGTGTGTGGTTGAACAGCACAGACGACGCAGTGGCCAATGCCGATGCCGATGACGAGGCCGAGGTCACGGCGGCACCGGGTGTCTCCGCAGTCGTCTCGGTCGCCAGTGTGGCGGTGGGAAGTCGGGTGTCGTCGAAGACGCGCTGTCGGCGCGCGTACAGCTCACGCACCTTGTCGAGCACCTCAGGCCTCACCACCACTGTGGCGTCTGCCGCCGTCGAGGCGGGCAGCACCGCGTCGACACGTTCTGCCCTCGTCGCGCGCGCCGCGGCATCGACCAGCTGCATGGCCTGGTACAAGGCCGCGAGCAGCGTGAGCGGGTAGTAGTGCAGGTCGACATGATGGGCGGCGACAAGGCGCTGTCCCACGCGGCTGGCGTCGGTCAGGTAGCCGGCCTTGAGCAGCGTCGTGACAGTGTCGCTGAGGCCCGCGTGTGGCAACTCAGAAAGCAGCAGCTGATACTTGTGGGCCCGCACCGCGTGCTTCTCGCGGAGCTCCCGGCGCCAGGTCGGCTCGGCGGCGCGCGCGGGCAAGCAGCCTGAGCGATCGGAGCACAGCAGGAGCAGCGCGCTGAGCAGGTCCGTGCCGCGGGCGACGGCGAGGTCGACTTCATCCTGGGAGGCCCGGCGCCACGCGAACGACTGGCTTGACGGAGGGCGTGTGCGCTGGTCGGGCACGTCGAGCGCCCCCGACGGAGTAGAGCCAGTGTGCGCACTGTCCGCCTCGACTGCGGCGCCGGTGACAAGGGGGGCGTCACACAAGTACGTTACAGCACGGTGGAATGCCTCGACGAGGTCGGTCACCTTCTCCGCACGCCGTGGATCCGGCTGGGCGATCATCACCGCCGGCAGCGGTACACCGCTCGGCACCAGGGAGGACGCCAGTGCATCCATGTTGGCGATGGTGAAGAGCACGCGCAGATCATGCACGTGCTGGTGGTGCTGCGCGCTGGTCTGCGCGCGCGTGCAGCAGTCGACGAGGTACTCGACCATTCGACCGTAGAGCACGGCGTGGGCCGTGACGGGGAGCGGGGCTGCACGACGCTGATGACGCTGCATCGCGTGAAAGACAGTCGCGGCGTCGCTCAGCGTCGGCGAGGTCGTCCTGTCGGTCACAGACAGCAGCGGCTGAGCGCGCAGCACGCGTGCGCGCAGCTCGGCGTGGGTGTCCGCGAGCATGAGCATCGACAGCGGTGCGAGCACGCCACTCACCTTCAGCCACATGGATGGCAACCTCTTGAGCAGCTCCTGATGCGTGATGCTCGGCAACGCGCGCGCGAGCCAGGCCGTATCTGTGGCACGCTGCGACGCGTCTCGAAGAACGTCGCCGACCATCTCGTACTCGCCGACGTGCACGAGGCAGTGGAGGTACCACGCCTGAAAGCTGATCCGCACCGCCGCGTCGGTGGCTTCACGGCGGGCCGTGCCGAGCAGCGGTCCTCCCTGCCCCCCTGCCGCTGCCGCGTCGCCAGTCCACAAGTCCAGTCGCACAGGCCGTGTGTTGACGTCGGCATCAGACACGCGATGGCTGACCGGCAACGGCGAGGCCGGAGCACGCGGCGCGAGAGGCGCTGAGGGCGGTGCGGGAGGAGAAGGGGCACGCGGGGCAGACGATGCGTCGGCGTGTGTGCGCGCAGAAGAAGAGGCACGCGCCGCGCGCAATACCGCGGCCGTGAGGAGCGACAAGAAGATCGCCTCGATGGAGAGGCGGGGCTCGTGAGGTGTGTCGGTTGGGGTGGTGTCCATCTGCCGGCCGGAAAAGAGTCGCAGGGCACAACCGACTTCAGACAAGGTTGTGGTGACGGGCGTACGCGTGTGGGCGGCCTCAGTGTCCTCAGGCGAGTAGGCGAGGAGGTAGTTCGCCGCCAGCTCGGACGCCACACCCGCGTTCGGTGCGAGGCTGATTGCAGCTTGTTGGCACTCGCGCACGAGCGGCGAGATCTCTTCACCCGCTGTCTCTGATGTCAGACAAGATCCAAAAGTGTGTGGCACACCCGCCGCTTGCATCGCCGCGGCCAGCCAGCCAATCGCCCACCGACGCCGCCCCTCTGCGCCGGCCGCCGCTGTGATGGCGGAGCGCGTCGTTGGCCGAGGCCCGTCCGACGGCGCTGTCATCGCCACATCATGCACGTCCAGGCCCAGGGCGGCTGCCAAGACGGGTGCAGTGAGGACGACGGACAGGGCGGATGTGCTGGTACTGGGACCGTGCAGGCCAGCTGAGCACACACCGGTGGCCACAATGGTGACGGAGGCCACAATCGCGCGCAGACGGGTGATCGCCGCGGTGGTGTCGCCGCTGGAGAGCCAGGCGCGAGTCAGGCCATCGGCGGAGAGGCCGAGGCACGGGGCCTGGGCGAGCACCTGCGCAATCTCCTCCGCGCTGTGGCGCGCCATCGCCACCGATAGCCACTCCTCCCAGAGCTGCACCGCCTCCGACTCCGATGGTGAAGATCGGGCGTGATTGAACGGCTGTGGCCAGCACGTCCGTGAGGATTGCGCGAGAAGGCCAGGTACACTTGGCAGGCCAGAGGCAGGCAGTCGGAGGAGGAGAGCGCCGGCTGAGCCTGAGGATGAGGAGACTGTGGCGCCAGAGAGAACGGGCACCGTTGACGAGCACGTTGGCCTCGGTTGGAGGGAACGCTGTGCCGGCCGTCTTGCGAGCCGGGAGGTCATTGCATACGTGCTCAATGGCGCGTGCATCGAGGGAGGGGGGAGAAAAAAGGCAAGGGCGTGAGTGAGTGAATAACGTAAAGTAGCAAAGGAATGGAAAATGCAATCTGGAAAAAAAAAGGCAGCAAGCGAGAGAGCGAGGTGAAAGTACAACTATACCGCACGTCTCTAGTACGTACCTCGAGCTGTAAAAGGGTATGAGAAGTAGAGAAAAGGGGGGAGGAGAAAAGTGTCTGAGGAGGGGTATAAGAAAACGCAAGATGCCGCAGCGGAGCGTGAACCCGAATAGAGCATTGCAAAAGATTGCACTTGTGCGTATTTGCCTCCCGCCTGTTGGACCGCTTGTCAACAAATGGCAGGTCTTTCCTTGCACCTCCACATCAGCAGTTGTGTTGTGCGTGACGACACTACCTTGCTGTGAAGCCAGTCAGTACATCACCTGTCTTCCTCATCTCCGTTTTGCGATGTTCCTACAGTGTGTCTGTGTGTGTGTGCGTGTTGGCGAAAGCGCCGTTGTGTGTGTGTGTGTGTGTGCGTCTCGGTATGCGTGTTGTTTATCTGGTGAATCAGGTGTTATGTGCAGAGTTTGTCATGACATGGTGTCAGTGACTGTTAAATTAATCGTCAAGAAGAAAAAAAAGAAAAAGAAGAAAAGTCAAGAAAGCACGTGTGGCTATCATTGGCTTGCTTGCTTTTTGCTGTGAGTGTTTGGTGTTGTTGTTCTTTTTTTTTTTTTTAGGACAACAAGCCTTGCCGGAAGCGCTGAGGGTGTTTGCAGTTACACGTTCATCAGCTTCACCAGCACCTCCTGCGCGTTCAAGGCATCGCGACGGGCCCTCTCCGCGACAGCCGCGGCCTTGGTCAAGTCGTTCGCCACTTCGCGCTCAAACACCACGTAGGCCAGCCAGTCGTCGGCGTTCGCGGACGTTACGCGGTCCCCTTGCGCGGCCGCCACGGTCGGCTTGCCGTTGAACAAGATCGGCACAAAACTCTCCACGTGGCGGCTGATGCGGTAGAGCGCGAGGAGCTGCTCGTGGGCACTGCGGGCCTCGGCGAGCCAGTGCTGCGCCGCCTGTCGCGCATCGACATGGCACGGACGGAGGAAGCGGGCACTGTGGTGCACGCACACGTCGGCGATTGCCTCGTAGACCGGAATGATGAGGCCCATGAGGCTCAGGCGCGACAGGGGGTGGCAACGCTGTTGGGCCTGGCGCACCATGACGAGCAAGTCCTGCGTCCACGTCGGCAGCCACGCCCCGTCCACACCAGTCCCCAGACGAGAAGCCGACGACGAAGAAGAAGAGGACGATGACGACGACGAGGGCAGCGCGGACTCGAGCATCAGCGTCACCAGCTCCTCGCGACGGAGAATGGACACGCGACGGCCGGTCAAGCTCTCCAGACGGCAGCGAAGCAGCGCGTGGATGCCCTGCACACGCTCCCACTCGCCCGCGCGGCTGAGCGCGCCGCTGGAGGCGGTGCCCAGAAAGGCGATGCCCGCCATGGCGTAGTTCGGGTACAAGGCCGCCGCCGCCGCCTTGGATGCGCGGGAGGAGGCACCCAGACGTCCATTGTGCTTCGCCGCCTCCTCATTGTCGTCGTCATCGTCATCGTCGCTGCTGCTGCTGCTGCTGCTGTCGGAGTCTGCCGCACGGCGGGTCATGGACGGCGGCTTGGCGCCTGCGACGAGCGACAGCGCCGTCGAGGACGAAGACGCGGGCGTGAGGGCCATCTCGGCACCATCCAGGGCCTCCAGTGCAGCGAAGACACGCCACATATTGAGCGGGGCCTCAACGGCGCTGCTGTACGTCGCGACGGTGGTCGCACGGGTGTCGTACAAGGGCGCCTCGACCGCCACAAACGGCTGCTCGCGCGCACGCACGGCGGCCAAGGTGGTGGCCGTGGTCGACGTCGTCGAGGACGCGCTGGCGCTCGTCATCGACTTAGCACGACGAAGGTGGGGCTGGAGGAGCGCGGTCGCCTTCTCGCGACACTGCTGACGCACTGCGAGGAGGTGCGCGGCGTCGGTGACCACAAGGCCAGCCGCACCGGCGCGCGCGCTCTCGTCCTCGCCGCCCGCGTGAGCGTGAGCGGGTACGTCGGCTCGGGTGGACTTGCTCACGTCCGACGGCACGCGTCCGCGCCACCAGGCCATGAACCGGTCAATCGACTCCGCCGTCAGTGGCTCGCTCGACTGCGCCTTGGCGGCAGCCTTGGCGGCCTTGCTGCGCGCGGCCGACGGCGTGGCGCTCGACGTGAGCAGGGCGTCCTGATCGGATGCGGTGAGCAGACCGGACAAGTGCGCGATCGGCCAGTGGTGCACGGCGGCAAGACACGCGTCGTCGTCGTCCGCGCGCGCCGCAGTGCCGGTCGAGCCTTCGTGACGCGGGCGGCTGTGCGCGGGGGCCGCCGTCTCGGTGCCCTCGCTCACGCACGCCAGCACTGCCTCCACGCGTGCCTTGGCGTCCTCCACGAGGTGGCTGAGAGCCGGCTCATCGACGTCTGCCGCGTCGTCCTTCATCGCGTCGTTGCGGCTGCTGCGGCTGCGGCTGTTGTGGGGCGTGAGGGAGAGCGCGAGGTGGCGCAGCGACGGCCAGGCCGCGCGAGCGGTCGCCGCGGTCGAGAGCGAGAGCAATTGGCGGCAGAGAGCGGAGACGCCCGTGCGTGGGGCCGACGGCAGCTGCTCCAGCAAGTCCTGCACGATGCGATGCACACAAGCGGCCGTTGCGGTCGCCGCGGACGCCGACGACGTGGGCACCAGGTGGTGGAGCAGATCGTGCACGGCCTGAGCACGTCGGCGGGACTCCACCGTGATCTTGCTGCCCTCCTCCACGTACAAGGGCACGTAGACAAACATGTCCAGCACTGCCACGAGCGCGTTCAGCACGGCCAGCTCGCACGCCTGCGTGGTGCGCTCCCACTGCATCCGACCGGCAGGACCATCGAGTGCGCAGGCCATGTAGCTGACAGGATCTGTCACGGTGGTGGGCGTCAAGGAAGTTGCCGAGGAGGCCGACATGAAGCCGTCGGCCAGCTGCAGGGCCGGCAAGGCCAGGTAGCAGCGGCAGAGGAGATCGACACCG
The DNA here is from genome assembly GCA_030849645.1 of Wallacemonas sp. Wsd. Lineage (NCBI taxonomy): Eukaryota > Euglenozoa > Kinetoplastea > Trypanosomatida > Trypanosomatidae > Wallacemonas > Wallacemonas sp. Wsd. Next base: position 24,385 of record JASANQ010001110.1, on the reverse strand, counting down.
CCGGCCAACGGACGCGCAGACCGTGCCCCGGTGCTGCTCGACGACGCCGACGTGGAGGTGGTGGCAATCGGCGTGCTCGACAGCCATGCCGTGCGTGCGCGCTGAGCGGCCACGTTGCTGTTGTGGAGGTGGGACGCCGGCTGACTGTGCGCAGACGGCATCTTGCGTCCGAAGCGGTCCTCGATGGGGTTCATCGCCATCTCTACGAGGCGCGTCATGGCCAAAGTGGCGATGTGCGCCTTCACAGGCTGTGCAAAGGCGTAGCCGCTGGCGACGGAGAGCAGTCGCTCCACCAGTGCCGGGCTGCTGCACGGGCTCAGCAGCGCCTCCTCCACCACCGTCTTCGCGAGTGCCAGGTCGAGCAGAATGGTGCCGACGGCCGCGTTCTCGGCGCGCAGCTTCACCGCCATGCCATCCGCCAGCGTCGTGCCAGCCGGTCGGCTCGCGGCACCCTGCTGTGTGGCCTCGTCCTTGGCGAGCGCCTCGAGCTCCTCGGCCACCAGGCCATCGAGCAAGTGCGCCGCAAAGTGCAGCTCCAGCTTCAGCGCGCAGGCCCAGACGTCCGGCGAGGTCGCCATGGTGAGCAGCGCCTGCTGCGCCATGGCGCGCGCGTCGTCCACCTTGAGCTGCTCCACGCCTTCCCACAGCATCGCCTCCACCCACAGATCGTGGCGTGTCGGGAACTGCATCAGCCAGGCCGCGTACGCCTTGCTCAGGCTCGTGTTGCGGCTGTACTGCTTCAAGAAGAGCACGTACTCGCTGCGCAGGGCCTCCTTCTCGGCCGCGTCCCGGAGGTGCTTGAGGCCAATCTGGTAAATGCCCTCGATGCGCTCGAGGATGGCCCAGCGGTGCTTCAGCTGAAGCTTGGTGGTGACGCAGTGCTGGCGGAGGCGCTCCTCGAGACCGAGCTCGTACTCCACGGCGTTGCGCACATCGAGCACGAGCAGCGGCTTGGCGACCAATCGGTACTCCCAGTGCGTGCGCTGGCGGGCCACCTCCTGTGACTCGGGGCGTGTGAGGAAGCCGCTGGTGAAGTACTCATCGAGGGAGGGGAGGAGCTTCTCCAGGCGGGTCTCGATGGCGCGAGCGCGGGACATGCTGACGAGGGAAGGAGAAGTGTCGACCTACCTACTCTTTGTTTCCTGCTTCTTCTTCTTTTTTTTCAACTTTTGGGATGAGAGACGCGTGCAATAATCGTCGCTCCTTTGTCCACGTCCGGGAAAAAAAAACCAGGTCGGTGAGACACAGAGGGAGAGAAGATATTCTGTGGCGGAATCACATGGGGAGAAAAGAAGGTGGAGATGAGTGAGGATGGCAAAGACTGAGTGTCATGTAAGGGGTTCAGGGGAAACAGAAGAGGCAATGGTGCCGCGCACACTCGGATGTGGGTGTGGGTGTGATGCACATGTTTCCATGCTGTCAAGGTGAACGAGCACGCACATACACGCGACGGAACAAGGGGAGGCAAAGCCAAGTCCGACAGAAAAAGGCGGCTCAAGGTGGTTCACTTTGTGGTCGTCAGCAAGCAGATACAAGCTGTCAATCCGACGTCATTCTGCTTGCCAGTGTGTTGGTACGAATATCCCAGCTTGCGGATAGCACATGACAAAACTGTGCGCGTTCTTTTTGTTGTTGTTGTGATTTTGTTTTTGTTTTGATTTACTTGTGTGAATAGTAGAAAATGCTTTGTGAATCATGTGAAGAGTGGGAGAAAAAAAAGGAACGACTGTGTGGTGAAGTTCACGCACACCCCAAGGGAAAAGCTATACGGGAAGGAAATGGTGGTAAAGATCCACACCTATGGTTTGTTTGTGCCTACTCATTTTTCCATATATTCTCACGAGTGGAAAAGCCTGGGATGACACCAAAAAAAAAAGGAAAAGACAAAAAGGCGGTTAAAAGTTGCTAAGTGTTTTAGTATCGGATTAGGTATCCAAGTAAGACGAGGAAAAAGGTGGGGGAGGTTTCAGATACGGTTGGCGTTAAATGGTTGCTTTTTGTTGGGTTTTTTCTTTTTTCAATGCTGTATATTTGGATGGGGAAGTTTGCAAACAGCAGGCTCCTGAGAGAATGAAAAAAGAAAAAAAAAAAGTGAGGCTCCACAGATATTTTTTAAAAAAAATGCGAAATAGGAGGAGGGCAAAAGAAAAGCACGCGCACACAAACATACACGAAAGAATGGCACCAGGCAGAATTAAATTTCACACTTTGTGATGATTTCCAGAATCGAACACTGAGAAGATGCACGAGAAGGAAAGAAAAAGAAAGTATAAGGATGATGAACGTACCCACATATACGTACGGACGTTGGTGTGGTGTTCTTTTTTGCTTGTTTAACTTGTTGATTTGATTGTTTTCAATGGAATAAAAAAAAAACACCGAGAGCAAGAAACAGGCAAGACAGGCACGTGTAAAGGAAAAGATTCTTGTTTAGTGTTATGCTCGTCACGTCCTGTGACAATTAGTCTTGCCGTGTTGACTTGCTTCGGTTGGTGGAGCGACACAGGCGGACTGTTCCCTTGCCTATTCTCAGTTGTCAAGGTAGTCCGCACAGTGTGTACGTGGCCCACTCCGACAAGGCTGCACCACGCTCAATGGCCTCGCACCGCGCCGTCTTCAAGGCGACAGAAAATGTCTGGCCACCCAGCACCGCCGCCTCCACCGCAGACTGGAGCACAGCGTGGTCATGGATCGGATCAGCTGTCAGTGTCGTCGCCGGTGCGGCATGCAGCGGTGTGCGAGAGCCAATCGGCAGCAGCAGACGTGCGGCACCCGCGTACTGCAAGGCGCGGTAGACAGGCACGCCAGACTCGTGAATCGAGAAACCACCGTACGTGCCGCAGCCCTCGCAGAGCACGAGGTCGTACGCGTGCAGGTTCCACAAGTGCGACACTTCAAACGCGTGTGCGAGTCGTCGGTGCGAGTCCGTGGCCACAAAGGCGCCGCAGAAGTCCTCACGCACCTCGGGTAGCACCGGCAAGTGCAGCTCCAGCAGCGACGTGTGCGCCACCGAAGCGGAGGCAGAAGAAGAGGCAGTGGAGGTCGGGGCAGCGGGCATCGTGCCATCGAGGTTGTGTGCGGCGAGGAAGAGACGATTGCTGGCGGGGGTGTCCTTGCCAAAGGCGTGCTGGTCGGCCACAAGGGCAGCCATGGCAGCGAGCACAGCGGGCTCGTCCAGAGTGGCGGTGCGGTCAGATGACTCGGGTGTGGTGGCGGCCTGCGCGGCTTGCAATGCGTAAAAAGGTGCGAGGCGCGGCGCCGTGCGAGTGGCCTCCGCGGCGCTGGACGGCACGGCGTTGGCCGAGGTCACCTCGTCGACGGTGGTGATCGTCATGGACGCGCCGACAGTGTCGGCCAGGTGCTGGGCGAGGGCGGCGCTCACACAGTGCGACGTCACGCGCGCGTGAGCGCCGACGACATCCAGCACGCGCGCAGACACACCAGGTCGATCGCAGGCGGCCTTGGCCTCGTGCACGTCACCGGTCTCCGCCTCAGCGGACGTCTTGGCACTGGCGGCGGCGTGCAGCACGCACAGCAGTGCCAGGGACGCGCACGTGGTGATGTCGAGCCGTTCAGTCAAAAAGTGCTGACCGTCGTGCAGGGCGTGGAACGGAATGCGGGTGAAGATGCCGTCGCCGACAATGGTGATGCCGTCCACGGCCTTGTCGGACGTCGGCTCAGTGAAGAGAAGACCCTCGAGAGGGCGGACCAGACAGTCGTAAAGCTTCTGGAGGCAGTACAGCGGCTCCTCTGACAGTCGCCTCGCCGACGCGCGCGTCTCTGCCGGATGATCAGCACCGCTGCTCTCCTCCTCGTCGTGCGCGGGCGCCTCTTCTTGTGGGTTTTGTATTGGGGCGTGTGTGTAGCGGAAGGCGGTGCTGCTGTAGTGCTGGGGCCAGAGTGGGGTATCGCCGTACACGACGGTGCGTTCACTCGACGCGACAGCCTCGTCATCGCTGCCGCTACTGGGGGAGGAGGAGGGGGCTTCCCAAGTGTGCATGGGGGCATCAAAGAGGCGGGAAAGCGCGCTCGAGGCGCTGACGAGCAGCGTGGTCATGGCATCATCGATGGACAGTGTAACCGCCTCGACGTGGAGCTGCGCCATGGCCGATTGCGGCGCCGCAGCCCCATCCTCGTCGGCGACCGGAGAGCGCAGCGAGAGGACGTACGCCATCGCCAGCGAGTTCTCCGTCCACGGAAGGGCGTAGAGCACCACCTTGCGCCCGCGGAAGTCCGGCCGCTTCAGCACGGCCAGCACGGCCTCCGCTGTCACCAGCGATGGGGCCAGGTAGGCACTGCGCCTCCACGCAGCGGTCGGGGTGTCCGTCGTCGCTGCCATGCTGGCGTTGTCGGTCGACGCAGGGGGTGCGCTGTGGAAGAGCGGGACGGGCAGCTTGTACTGGCGTGCGCGGCGGGCGAGCAGGTCGCGTGCGTGCGTCGTGTTGGGCGTGTTGCACGCCTCGCTGAGCTGGAGCGCGTACCAGAGGTACGCGTCCGACGACAACCAGGATGACGACAATGGTGTCGTCGATGTCTTTGCCTTTTCGACAGCGGACTGGGCCGCGTGCCGGGCGAGGTAGATGCGCTGGAGCACGCAGCAGCAGCGCCAGTCGAGCTCGCACATGGTCGCCGTGAGCAAGTACTGGCCCCGCTCTGTCGCCGTCACGCCCTCCATCGCCTCAAGGGCCGCGAAGACGAGCGACTCCGCGCGCTCGAGGTCGCCGAGCTGGAGGAAAATATCCGCGCGCTCGACCCACGCCTTGGCAATGCTGCAGTAGTCGCGCACCACCGCCGTGTGCTTGTCGGCACCGCCATTCTTGTAGCTGGCGGACGCAGATGCGCCGGACACGGTCGTCGCGGTCGTCGCCGCGGTCGCCAGTCGCGCGTCATCTGGCAGCGGTGCGGAGGGGACCGGGGGAAGATAGCGCGCGGCCTTGTTGCTCAGTGCAAGAGCCCGGGCAGCCTGGCCGGCGAGCAGCAAGCACGAGGCCGCGCCCGTCCAGCACTCCACAAGCTGCCGCGGATCGCCGCTGCGCTGCACGGCGAGCTCCTCCACGTGCGCCTGGGCAGCGGCCTCGTAGTGCTGCAGGTAGCGCTCCGCCAGTGCGATGCTGCCGTGGCAGCGGACGACTGCACCCACGTCGTGCTGCGCACGCGCGAGGGCAAGCTCGGCCTGGTGGATGGCGAGGGCACCGTCCATGTCGCCCATCTGCAACTTGAGCTGCACCATGTTCTGCAGAGGACGGAGGTGGCTCCAATAGGGGAGGCTCTGCTCCAGCACGTGCACGGACTGCTGGTGCAGAGCCTGCGCGAGTGCGTCGTCGCCGACGGCGCTGCGCGCGATCGACTGGCAACAGAGCACGTCGCAGAGCAGGCGGGGCTGGCGGGTGAGCGTGGCGAGGGCCTGCGCCGTCGTGTACACGCGCAAGGCTTGCGCAAAGAAGCCGCAGAGTTCGAGCGTGATGCCGAGCTGCAGGGACACCCACCCGAGCAGGGGGGCCTCCGACGCCGCGAGCGCAATCTCCGCCGCGGACAGCAGCTGCTCCTTCGCGCCAGTCACGTCGATGACACGCACCAGTGCGCGCGTGATGGCCAGCCGGCCGAGCGCCTCGACCACGCGAAAGAGCGTCCGCGCCGCCGTGGATGCCGCAGTGACCTCGCGCGTCGTCTGCCTCTCTTCCTCTCGGGACGCGTTCTTTGTGGCGTCCTCACCGCGAAGGTGGGCCTGGGCAAAAATCGCGAGGTCGCGCGCGTCCTGGGCGTAGCGCAGGCTCTGCTCCAGCTCCGCGCAGCAGTCGCTCGCCTCCAGCAGCACCGCGCAGACGAGCTGCAGCGGAAAGCCGCGCTGGACGACGTGTCGCGCCATCGCGGAGGCCGGCGCGAGGGCGGGTGCGTTGAACGGGTAGTCGCCGTGCGTGTCCATCGCCACATCAGGGGAAGCCGCGGAGGCCGCCGCGGAGGTGTAGCGTGCCCAGAGGCTGTGCGCAAAGACCTGGTCTAGCGCGCGCTCGAGCAGAAGCAACTTGGCCGTTGCGCTGTCCTCGCGCACTGCCAGGCTGCGCTTCAAGAGAGACCACACCGCGTGCACGCTACTCGGCACGGCGCGGACACGTACTGCCGACGACGACGAGGAGGAGGAAGAAGAGGAAGGGGACGTCCAAGGAGTGACCCAGTCTTGCTGAGTGGCGCCACAGCGCAGCGGGATGCCGAGAATGAGGATCGCCTTGGTCTCGGCCGCCTCGACGGCCGCCATTGCGGAGGTGGTGGTGCCGGCACCCTTGTCAGACCCGCGCAGCAGACCATCGACAGCATCGTCGCCGTCGTCGTCATCGCTGTGAGCCTCGGCCTGTGGTGAGAGAGCAGCCGCACGCTTGTTCTTGCGCGCCTTCTTGCCGTGGGCGGCGCTGTCGTCGACGCGAGAAGCGGTGGTCGTGGACGTCGTGGGTCGTTTGCGCGATTGCTCCCACGCTGCGCCGTCGCCGGCTGCAATGGCTGTGGTGGCGGTGGTGGTGCTGTGATGATGATGATGATGGCTGCTTGACGCTGTGGCGCCGTTCGTTGAGGTCGCACTCCCGGTCAGCACGCTGAACAGTGACGGCGTGAACAGGTGCGCAGAGGCGGCTGCCGTGGTGACGGCGGTGCCGGTGCCTGCCGTCCGTCGCAGTGCAGCGGGGGCCTGCGAGGCGCGACTTTTGGGATTCGCCTTCACCTCGACCCACCCGTCGTTCTTCACGCCGGACTTGCTCTTCTTCGCCTTCTTCTTCGCCGCTGTCGTTGTTGCCGTCGTGGTTTGTGAGGCGACTGGTGCCGCCAGACGATCCCACGAGGAGGAGGCGCCAGAGGACCACGGTGCGACGTCGTCCGCCTGCGCTGGAGCAGGGCTGTTCTGCTCCTCCGTTGCGGCCGCAGCAGTCGCGATCACCGCAGCGGTCGAGTGCGGCTCAGGCTCAAAGTCGCTGCCGCGGCTGCCGTCGCTGAGACTGGAGGTCAGCGGACCGGCGCTGCGGGGCGTGGCGCGGGCGAGGCTGCTGCGCGTCGCAGTGGCGGTCGAGCAGCACGACAGGGTGGTGGGCTGGCCCACCGGATGGGCAGCGACGTGGCTCGCTGCAGCCGCCTCTTCATCCTCCTCCTGCTCCGCGGCACACGCTCCCGTTGTGGTGTTCGCCCAGATCTGACTGGGTCGCTGCTGCAGTCGCGCGTACAGCTGGTCCAGGTGGGAGACCGTCCCCGCAGGGGTGCGGGGCACACGCTGTGCCTCCGCGGCCGCACGCAGCGAGCGCGGCAACGGCACTGACGGTGACGGCGCGCACGATGCCGTCGCGGCCACCGAAGTGGTCGCCGTCGCCGTAGTGGCAGTGGCAGTAGTGGTGGTGGTGGTGGTGGTGGGTGCCTTGGGTGGATCCGTGTCCGTGGTGATGGCCTCGGGTCGGCTGAGGTCCCTGAGCACGGCCGCGCGATACGAGCGAGGCTTCTCCGCGAGCGCAGGGCTGGTGGTGTCGGTCGCGGACGGTGGCGGAGAGGCGCTGGCGGCTTCCGTCTGGCGAGCCTGAGCAGACTTGGGCTTGGGCAGCTCAAAGCTCGGCGGTGCGACAGCGGTCGTGGCGGCCGCAGCCGTCGATGACGTCACCTCAGTGTGTGCGGTGCCTGGCCGGGTCTTGGCGGGCGGTGCCTTGGCGGCCTTGGCGGCGGTCTTGGCGGCGGTCTTGGCGGCGGTCTTGGCGGCGGTCTTGGCGGCGGTCTTGGCGGCGCTGGCCGTCGTGTGACTGGGTGTCGTGGCCGGCACCGGCGAGCTGCGGTGTGCCCCAGTCTGGTGGGGCATACCGTAGTCGTAGCCGCGGACGTCACCGTACACGTCTGACACGTCGTGGGCGTGCGTCGGCGGGTCGCGAAGGGCGGGTGAGCGGTACGGGCCGTGGTAGACGCCGGTGGGGCACGCGGACGCGAAGAACGGGTAGGTCTGTGGGTCGCTGCGGTACGGCGCATAGCTGTCCGGGACGGGCTGCGTCGCCTCCGCCTCCCAGGCGGCGGGCTCCTCCACTTCTGGCGAGGTGTAGCGCGTGGTCGTCGTCGTCTGCGCGGACCAATCCGCCAGCGGCACGTACACAGGGGACGAGTGGTACGGCGCGTGAAGGGTCGGCTCGCTCGTGTCCTCCAAGTCCTGCGCCGCGGCGAGTGTGGGCACGCGAACGGACTGGTAAGGGTTGTGTGTCCGGCGGTGAGCGGCGCTGCCGTAGTCAGCCGTCAGCCGGTGCGGGCTCCAAGGCTCCGAGTGAACGTTCATCAATAAAGTCAAGAAGGGACGCCACGCAGGGTTTCTTTTTTTTTTTTTACTGTGTGGGTGTGCCTTCTCTGTGATGTTGTTGTGTGTGTTTGTTTTGTGTGTGTGTGTGTGTGTGTGTGTGTGTGTGTGTGTGTGTGTGTGTGTTTAATTTGTGTGTTTGTCGCCTCAATCAAAGGTGCGATTCCAGTGGGCACGTCAGTGTGCGGCGGTTGAAATCAGACCTCCCACTCCCCTGTTGGGCTGCTAGAAAATGAGTGGAATTGTTGTGGTCTGTTTTGAACTGTGAAGAAAAAGAAAAAAAACAAATGCCCCGAATAAAGAAAAAAGAGGGTGCGAAGCCAAAAACAATCAATTGGTGTGAAGAAGAAAAAAGTTCAATTGTCAGGGAAAATACTGTGCCCGGAGACGTTTTTGGGGTAGAAAATTGAAAAAAAATTGCGGTCGACAGTCTGTCAAATCACACAAATGAGTGAAAAGAAAAAATGAGAAGAAGCGCAGAACGGGAAAGAGGAGGGAAGAAAAAGCGTGGGGAATGTGAGTGACGGAGGAGGGTGCACGGAGAGTTGTACCTGTCAAAGGAAAAGGTAGTTCTGGGATTAACACTGGGAACACATACAGTGCGAGTGCAAAAAAAGGCGTCGGCTCGTTCGAACCTGGTCTGCCTGTGGGTCGACATCACACAGCCACGTCTACCGTGTGAAGCGACGTGATAGGCTCATCTTTGCGATTGCAAGTTGAATGTGTGACAACAACAACAAAAAAAAACACAACAAAACAAAAAAAACAAAAAAAACAAAACAAACACTCAGGTGCGTAAGAATGCACGCCACCCTATACGGGCACGTGCGTTCTCGCTTCTTTTTCTTTCCTGCACTCGCAAGCCCGTGTGCGCACCCTCACTCACGGCGGTCCCACATACCCGCGAGATCAGGGTCACCAAAAGGCATGGCCTTGTGTCCGTGACGACGGCGCAGCTCCTCCTGGTAGGCACTCTCCTGCTCCTTGCGCTCGCGCTTCTTGCGCTGCGTCGGCGTTTCATTGTCTGGCGGTGTGGAGGTCGATGACGAAGCGGTGGGTCGGCCACGGTTCGACGACGACGCGGCGGCATCGGGCGGTGCGTTGAGCGGCCCTCCTCCGCGACCTTCCTGCTCGAGAGTCGCCGTGCGGAACATGGTGGCTTCGTCGCGCTGCTGGTCCATGGCCGCGTCGTTGAGCTCGTACTCGTACGGTGCCGCCGCGCTCGCCGCGTCCACCGAGGACGTGGCACCGGCTGAGCGAGAGCTGGCCTGTGTGCGGCGGAAGAAGGCGGCTTCGTCGTCTTCGCCGGTGCCGTAGTTGGTGCGCGCGCGGCGCCCACCGCCGGAGACGTTGTCGGGGTCAAAGTTCGAGGAGCCCGCGTCCGCACTGCCGCCGTAGTGGCCGGCCATGCCGCCCATGCCCAGCGGATCGTCCGTGTCACCGCCATCTGCCTTGCCGCCAGGGTGCTTCATCGCGCTCTCCTTCATCTGCTCCATCGCCCGCTGCGCGCGAATGTTCTCGAGCGACTTGCGCAGCATATTCAAGCTCTGCGCGTCCTTGTCGTCGACGGAGCGATCGAACAGGCTGCGCATCTCCTCGGAAATGCTGTAGTCCCAGACGTCCTTCTGCTTAAAGTCCTCCGGCTCCGCGTACACGCCGGTAGGGCTGTAGTCCTTGCGCTCGCCCTGCACCGGCGGCTTCGAGTCGGGGCTCGCCGTGGAGAAGGCCTTGATGTCACCAGGTCGCTCGCCGTAGGTCTTAGAGGAGTTCATGTCGTAGCCGAGCGTGTTCTCCTGCGTCTCCTGGTTGAAGACACCGCTGCGACCAAACACGGCCGAGGTCATGAAGTCCTCCTCGGTCATCCACTTCTCCTCCATGTGCCACAAAGAAACGGGGACGGGGATGTGACGGGCGGAGCGCATGCGGTCGAGCTCCCAGTCCTTGTTGTCGGGTGCGCTCTTGCCCTCGCGACGGCGCTGCGCCTCAAACTGCGTCTCCTCCTGCGATTGCCGCGGCAGCGGGTTCTTCATCTGCTTCTCCACCTCCAGAAGGAACTCGAAAATGTCCTGTGAGTACGTGCACATGGCCGTGCCGGCGAGCTCGCGGTTCTTGCTCTCCTCGTGTACAATCGCCGTGAGCATGCCGACGCACTTGCCGTCGCGCACGACAACAGAGCCGCACATACCCATGTGCACAGCGCCTTTGCCCTCCAGCTCGAGGGACTTGGTGTCGAGAAAGAAGTGCTCGCGGGTGACGGTGTGGACGCGCGCGCGAATGCCGGTCGGCACCATGAGCGGCTCCGGACCCTTCTCTTCGTCAAAAAGAGACTCGTGCGCGGACATGCCGTAAATCCAGACGTGATCGCCGACCTGCAGCTGGTGGTTCAGCTCAAGGCGAGGGCGGATGACGTAGCCCTCGTTCTGCATCCACAGCATCTTCATCTCACCGCTGCGCTTCAGGTTCTGCTCGGGGTGCAGCACGCACAGGTCTAGCCGCGGGTTGGAGTGCACGTAGACGTGCTGGTTCGACGTGAAGTGCTTGTAGACTGCCGTGCCCTGCAAAGAAACGAGGCGCACCTGGGACATGGTATCGGCCAGCGTAATGCGCGACACAAAGCGCGTGGGGCCGTCCGGGGGGTAGTAGTTGGGGTAGTCCCAAGGGCAGATGACGTGCGCGCAGGTGACGAGGTGCGTCCAGTGCCCGCTGTACTGGCTGAAGTTGGGGCCACGCGTCTGGCCGAGCCAGTCGACAGGGAAGCACGTCGCGTCCATCAGTCGCCGCCACCGGTCCGTTTCCTTGTGGCGCCATTTGAAGCGCGTCTGCACGGCCATCGAGTAGGGCTGGAAGCGCGCGAGAAGCACGCCCCAGGCGGTGCCGGCACTGCGACAGCGCATCATGTGATTCACCTGGTCTGCGTGCGTGGGGAGAGGAAGGAGGAAGGAGGAGAAGGAGGGGGGTGGGGGACTTCTGATGTTCTCGTGTGGTTGTCGGTTCGACCGCTTCTTTCGCAGTGTCCGATCCGTCGTGCTTTCTGTTCTTCTTCTCAGCAACGCGGCCTTGTTGCCATTCACGATCGCGTATAGGGAGGAGGCGGAGGAGGCGGAGGAGGAGGAGGAAGGGGGAGTAGAAGGAGGTCTGCGCACAAGGAATGGTGTTGACGAGGCACGCAGCAGAAATGAACCATGCAAGCGAGACTCTTTGTCAAGAAGAACAAGGCGTGGTAACGGCCGGCGTGATCCCTGTGTACGTGTGTGTTTGTGAGGAGGTCTTGTGATCGATAACACGGCCAGGAAAAGTGGCACAACAATAAGTGCAGCTCAGTCAATGCAACGAAACTAGGCACAACGAGCCAAGAAGACAACAAAAAAACGCGCGTTAAAGCGACAGGAACAAGGCTGTCTCAAAAGGTAGCAAGAAAGCAAGAAGCCCAGGTGCACACCTCATCACACTCATACATGCTGGTTGGTGGCGGTGCTGTTGTTGGTTGTTGATTTTTGTTTTTATTTTGTTGTTGTTGTTGTTGTTGTTGTTGTTGTTGTTGTGGAGACGCCAGTGTTGCGACGAGGCGGTCCGTGCGCATGGTCGGCGGTGTTACACTGCGAGAGGTGCTTTGCGCACCAGCACCGTCGCGCGTGGGCACAGCGCGGGCACCTCACCACACGTCGTCGTCCCCTGCTGCCAGGCCAGCGCGGCCGGAGGGAACCCGACCACAAGCTGCAGCCACGTGGTCGGTGCCGGCAGCGCCTCCGCCGGCACGCTCTCCAGCTGCTTCGACAGCGCGGCACTATCCTCCTCGGCGAGGGCAAAATCGTACACCGCATCCACCAGATCGGTGCGCCAGAAGCTGCGCACATTCTGCCGGCCCGTGAGCGACTTGACGCTGAGCACGCAGGTCAGCTCGCCGGCGGCGTCACTCGGCGGAGCAGCAGGCAGACGCGCACGGGCGGCAGACTGGGCGTCGTCAATGGCCGCGCGGCGCCGCTCCGCTTGCTGGGCGGCCGTCTGCGCTTCCTTCTCCTGTCGTGCGGCCTCCACCGCGGCCGCCTGCGCTTCCCTCAGCGCCTCCGCAGCAGCTTCCTCGGCAGCCTTCTCGGAGGCCACGCGCTCGGCCGCCTCGCGGGCTTCGCGGGCCTCGAGTTCGGCGAGCCGGCGGGCGTCCTCGCGCTCCATCTCGGCGAGGGCATTCTCCTCGTACAGACGCGCTGTCTCGCGCGAGGCCCGCTCGGCCTGTGTGCTGATCTCCTGGGCCATCTGCGTGTCCCATAGGTCCACGCTCGCCGACCATTCGCGCAGCATGCCGTCAACGTCGTTGCACCAGTCTCCCTGAAAGGTGATCATCTCCAGCTGCTTGAACATCCCGACAAGTGCGGGGAAGGCGTCGACGTGGTGCTCGAGGGCGAAGCGATGGCCGGCACTCGTGGCGACGGAGAGACCGACCAGCACGACCTTGTCGAAGATGGTGGCCTGCATGGGCGGTGCGGTGAGTGTCTTGGTGACGAACATGGCCGTGTCTTCGTGTGTGGGGCAGTGAAGGTAGACGAGGAGATACTTGCCACTGAGTTCGGCCACCTGACGGGCCTCGGTGATGGTGCCATCAAAAAAAGGGAGTCGCACACCGTACGTCGTGTTGATCTGCGCGCCAAAGCTCGGCGACGGCGACGCGGCCGACTGAGGAGACGCGACGGCTGCCATACCAAGGAAGATCGGCGTCTTTCTGTTGATGTGTGTATGCGTGTGTGTAGTTCTGTGGGGAAAAAAAAGTGTGGCCAATACAAAGAGGAAGGGGTCGATGAAGGGTTTGAGGTGAAGTCGCGAAGTGGAAGAGAGCGAGAGAGAGCACACCAGTGAGTACGAAAGCGCATAAGTGGCGAGCCTTGGCGCGAGACGCGTGCCTATCAGCGCCGCAGACCATCATGTGCGCGGCGCGCAGACAGGCACACGTGTAAAGAGAGAGAGAGAGAGAGACGAGAAAAAAATAGCAGGTAAAAAAAAGAAAGAGCAAGATCACTGCCCTGTCTTTTCATACAACGGTTCTCAATGTTTCGTTTCGTCTGTGTATTTTGACTAGAGGAGAGCGGGATGGACCTGCGGCCCGACCTTCACCACAGCCCAGGAGATATATGTTCATGCGGCGGAGAACGCAGTGCTCTGGCGGGTCTTCATGGTTTTCCGTGCGCACTCCGGCAGGCGGCGTCATCCTCCAAGATGATGCGCATGGCCTCCTCAGGGGTATCCACGAACGTGATCAGCTCCAGCTGCGCCTTGGGCAAGTTCAACGCCTCAGCGATGCCCTTCAAGCACTTCTCCCACGGGTCGCGAAAGCAGAGAATGATGGGGAGCGGCACGTCGGCCGGGTAGACCAGCTTCTGCGTCCAAATGCAGCACAGCTCCTGCAGCGTGCCGAGCGTGCCGGGCAAAATGACAAAGTAGCGCGACTGTGTCTGGAGCTTCTCGATGCGATCGAGCATGCTCGTGCTGTCGCTTTCAACGGTGAGGTAGGCGTTGCCGCTGCGCACGCGATCGGGGAACACACCGGAGACGGTGATGCCGACGACATCCGCCGCACATGCCTTGCTGGCGGCCTTGTTGGCATCAATCACTGCGCGGGCTCCCTTGCTCACCGCCTCCATCGAGCCGCAGTAGCCGCCCGTGATGACAGAGAAGTCGTTCGTGGCGATGAGACGACCCATGGTCTCCGCCTGCTCCCACAGCATCGTGTTGGGCTCCGTGCGCGACCAGCAGAACACCGCCACCGCGCGGTTCGCCTTCCCACTGTAGTCGGCAAGGTTGGACATGCGTCTGTATCGGTATGTGTGTGTGTGTGTGTGTGTATCTATATGTGCACAAGGATAATCGGTGAGTGAATCAAACTGTCTGCAGCGCGGTCGGGGAGGAAGAGAGAGGGATGATGAGAGAATAGCAGAAAAAGAGAGAGAAACAATGATGGAGCTGTGTGTACTCCAGTTTGCATTCACCAATAAAAATGAGTCGAGAGAAACACAAGCGGCCTGTGCGTGTGCGAGAGCGAGTTCTTTTTTTGCTACTCTTTACAAGACACAGATACGCAAAGGGACGTCAGCATTCGATGAGAGCGATCATCTCTCGCACTTGTTTGCTTGTTTAAGTTTTCTGCGGCGACATGGTGACAACTTTGGTGTTGCTGTCACCTTCGTGTGCTTGTGCTGTGTTTATTGTGTTGTTGTTTTTTTTTGTTTTGTTTTGTTTATTAAGAGTGTGAAGTGTGGCATGGGTGTGTGTGTGTGTTAGCTCGACGGCGCGCCGGTGTCGACGGTGCTAAGAATCTTGCGTGCAATGGCATCGGGAGGGGTGTCAATAATGGGACCGTAGGCGTCGCGGCGGAGGGTCGTCTTCTTGTCCAAAATGTCGATGTTGTTCTTGCCAGCCTCGTCCTTCATGGAGCGGAGATAGGCGTGGTAGTCGAACTGGCCCGGGCGGCGGTTGAACGTCTCCACCCACGTCTCGTACAGGCGAGGAATGGTGTAGTACTTGAGCAACATTTGCGTCAGGAAAATGCAGTCCTGGCGCTTGAAGACCTCGTCTTTGATCTCGCAGCGCACCAGCACGAGCTGCTTGCTCCGCGCGAGCTCCGTGAAGAACTGGATCGTCATGTGCGGCTGCGCGCCATCCTGCTTCTGCTGCCACTCCCCAAGCGGGGCGACGCCGACCAGATCATTCTTGAAGTTGGTGACAACGTTGAACAGACCCTTGTCGCGAAAGCATGGGATGACAAAGTAGGGGCATTGCTTCAGGCGGGGCTCCAGCGCGTAGTAGGCCTGTGCGGAGATGGCACGGCCCCAGTACTGCAGAAACTGCACGTGGTGGCCATCCCAAATGGCGGCCACTTGTTGGGGGGTGGCGGCCTCGAAGAGCGGCAGCTTGACGATCTCATCGAGCGACTTGCGACCGGGCGTCTTCAAATAGCCCAACACGGGAAAGCTACGGCGCAGCATGTGTGTAACCTGCACGTGAAGAAAACAGAGAGAAAAATAGGGAAAGAATCAAGGCTGGGCGTGGAACAGAAAGATGAATGGCGAAATGATGGGTCACCGAGAGCAAAGGCCAGGTTCAGAAAGCCACAAGAGAAAGCGCACCGTAGCACCGCGGCGGCTGGGCAATTCCCATTGATCGTGGTTGTCTCGCAGCACGCACGACGGCCATGCGACACGGAGGTGGAACGGGGGCTGCGAGGAGGAAGAGGCGCACTTGCCATCGAAGTGAGAGAGAGTCAGATCGCACAAGGTGGGAAGACGTCAATTGCGTGGTGTGTTTGTTTTTGTGATTTGTGCTTTGTGTGTTGTTGGTCTTTTCTGTGAGTGAAACCGCATGCCTCGTCGTTGTGTGTGTGGGGGGGGGGGGGGGAGAGAGAACGAGGAAAGCAGGAGCAGCGCAGAGAAAAGGGGAAAAAAAAGTGTGGGGATGTAAGCATCATCTAACAAGCATCTAATATAGTCGTGTAAAAAAAAGGGGGGAGGGGGGAGGGTGTAAAGAGACGCGCATCGTCCCTACACGGGTGCACGGGAGGCATCGACCACGTGCGGCATGGTTCTTTTTTCTTCGTGCTCAGCGAAAGACAGCGCGGCGCCGGGAGGGGGTCGTGCGCTCCTGCTGATGGTAGTCCAGCCGCCCGGGGTCCTTGTGCAGGCGCACGTCCTCCGCAATCGCGTCCTGCCGCTGCCGCGTGCTCGCCGTGGTCGCACGGAACAGGCGCTCGCTGACCACGCTCGACGCCCGTGAAGAGACACTGCTGCATCGGCTGTGCGTGTCGCTGCGCACCTCGTCCAGCGCGCGACCACGTGCCGCCGTCTTGTACACGCTCGGCATCGAGCCCGCGCGTGAGAAGGGCGTGTGCGAAGGGAGGGAGGGGGAGCGCGACGGCGACGGACGCGCTCCGGTGCGTCCGCGCGGAGCCGGCGCATCCCCGCCCCCACGCGCGCTGACGGCGGCGTCGTCAAAGTCCACGTCGAGGCGATCGGTCGGCATGGGCCTGCGCTCAGAGCGCTCCGCACGTCGTCGTGCACGCGCGTGCATGGCCGCGTCAGGCGGCGTGTCGAAGCGATTGCTGACCCGCTGCCCTCGGCTGCTGTGCGTCCCGTGCGCGGGCGACAAGGAGACGGCGGACGGCGCGCCTCGCTCCTGTGAGCGCCGGCGTGCACTGAGTGAAGGGGGGGTCGGGGACACCAACGGACGTCGTCGCTGACGGGTGCCGGCGTCGCGCGTGGGGTCCGCAGAGAGTCCGCGTCGCTCCACGCGATGGGCGGTCGCGCAGCCGCCGTACGCCTCCCGTGATGGCGACGACAGGCGTGTGTTGACTGTCGGTCGCGGGCTCGGTGAGGAGTCGCGGCGCGCGGCCAGGCTAGGCGAGTGCGACGGCTGCCGGCGCGCGTCCATCACGCCCAAGAGCCTCTTCTCCGCCTCTGCGTGGCCCTCCTCCGCCGCGCGCATGCGAAGTCGCAGCTCTGTGT
This sequence comes from Wallacemonas sp. Wsd, assembly GCA_030849645.1. NCBI lineage: Eukaryota > Euglenozoa > Kinetoplastea > Trypanosomatida > Trypanosomatidae > Wallacemonas > Wallacemonas sp. Wsd. The sequence goes on along the minus strand of JASANQ010001110.1, from coordinate 7,603 downwards.
TCTTGCGACGCAGGCGCTCGACCTCGGCGACGAGCTCCGCGTGGTCCTGGAAGCGGTCGCACATGTCCTGCATCGTCAGCATCTTCTCCTTGCACAGGTCCTGCAGCGCGCGGTTCTCCTTCTCCAGCCTCGTGTTGCGTGCCTGAAGATCCACCATCGCCGCGCGCGTGGTCGCGAGCTCCCGCTGCGCCTGGGCGAGCTCTCGGCCACGTTCGTGTGCACGGACGCCCTTCGTGGCCTTCTCGTTGCCGTCGTCGTCAGAGCCGCTCAGTGCAATGACCTCCTCCTCTGCGCCAGCCGGCGTCTCCCCGTCATCGGGCACCGTGCAGAGTGTGAGGGGGATGGGAAACACAGCACGTGTGAAGTCGACGTTGTAGTCCACCGTGAGGAAGCGTTGCTCGCGTGCCTGGGTGGCGGCGGTATCGCTGTGAATGCTCAGGTGAACCAGGCTATCCGAGGTCTCGTCGTCCTGCACACTGTCCGTGTGACTCTCGCCGGCCGCCTGCGCGGAAGACAAAGGCGCCTCGTGTGCGCTGTGCTGTCCGCGTCGAGTGCGGATGTCTGTCGTAATGCGCCGCTTCATCTCCGCGACGGTCTCCACGTAGAACGTGACGCATGGTGCCGTGCCGATCAGGCCGTTGTACATCATCTCGGCAAAGTTGCGGAAGCTCTTGCGCACGCCGGCGGAGCTCGTCAGCTCAGCCACTTGCGCCTCGTCCAGTGTCGCCGTGTAGTGACTGTGTCTCGTGCCATGGTACGGCACGGTGGACCGTGCATTAGACCGCACGCTCAGCGCAATGAGCGCTGTCTGCGAGGCGTGAGCCATTTGGACGACTAGGTGCACCTTGTAGCGGCCGCACGGGGTGCAGACCGTGCATTGCATGTCCGTCATTGCTGAGCTGACGGAGAGGTGACACGGAAACGCACACGTGCCCACAAAATCTAGAGAAAAGGAAAGAGAAAGAAAGGTGAATGTGTCTATTTATGTATATAAAACGGGTGTGCGTGTGTACTCTAATTGTTTCTTCACGTCATGCTGGACATGGGATATTACGGGCGAAACCAGAAGGCGTGGAGAAGAGAGGACGTAGGACGGAAAAGAAAGAAGTGGCGGAGAGGAAGAAAGGGGAGGAAAAAAATCGCACTACACATCATGCTGTGTCGCTCGCAGGCGGTGACGATAGGGTCCCTAAGGTATGTGTGTGTGCGCTTGGAACGATTATGTGAACAGTATGTCGATCAGTCTCGTTGGTTGTCGTTGCTGCTTGTCTCTGTGTGTCTGTGTGTGTGTTTGTGTGTGTGGATGTATACTAAGGTTGGTATGGTGGTGTTGTGCTTGTTCTCGTGCCGCATCGATGACGAAATAGGAGGGAGGCGCTCACTCGGCCTTTCGGCTCTTCGACTTGGCGGTGCTGGGCTCACTGCCCCCTGCACGCGTCGATGGGCTGGCGGTCACCTCGCGCGGTCGTTTCTGCACGACCGGCACCGGCTCCACCGCCGTCCGCAGGTACGCCTCGAGCTGCTCACTGACAAAGGTTGTCGTGGCGCCGGGCTCCACCAGACGGAGCCCATCCCAGAGACCCGCCTCTGGCACCACCAGCATCGAGCCCACGCGGTGCTGCGCGGGGTCCAGCCCGCAGAGTCGCCGCGCCTGGCCCTCAGGTGTCAGCACGCCCGAGACCGCCGCCAGCACCCGTTCATCCGCGTCCGTGAAGGTCGGCGGGAAAAATGGTGGAAAGCGGCCGTGGACGACGCTGTCTTCAGCAAAGTAGTGCAGCCAGGCCTCGTACCACACCTGCAGCACGGCCGGCGCCAGGTCCCCGTGCGCCTCCGCAGGACTCTCTGGCGGCGGCGAAGTCGGTGAGGCGGTGGCGGCGACGAGCCACATCTCATTCAGCCGATCCTCAGCGGTGCGGGTGTAGCGCTGGCTCATGCGCGGGTCGAAGAGGGGGTTCGGCCGCAGCTCCAGCCGCAGTGCGCAGTCGAGCGAACAGAAGAAGGGATCGGTCGCGGTGGCCGGCGACTCAGACTTGGCGACAGACGCCGTCTGAGCCGTCGTCATCGTCGTCGCGGCTGTGTGGGCAGTGGCCGAGGCAGGCGCGGTACCGGCTCTGGCAGATGGCGGCGGCGGCGGCGGCCGGGCGGCGGGTGACGTGCCACCCGTGAGAGCGGATGAGGAAGTTGTCGGAGTCGGTCCTGTGCGCGAGGGGGAGGGAGGAAATCGATCGCCTGCCTGCCTCGCCTCCACCGTTGCCGCCTCGTCGTCCTCGTCCGCTGGCTCGCGCTTGATGTCGGCGGGAGAGGCTGACACCGCCCTTGTCGGCTCTGCCTTGATGGCATGCACAGAGGCTCCCTCGCTGGCTTCAGGAAGGGGGGTGCGACGGCTCTCCGCCTCGCTCGCGTGTATCGCCTGCAGCACGGTCTGCAGGGCCTGCAATCCCTTCTGGTGCTCGGCAACAGAGAGGTGAACGGGCGTCAGCCACGGACGGTGATCGAGCGGGTGTTGCGCGCAAAGACTGTGCGCCGCGCGGCCGCAATGGCGGCACGTCACCACACGGCTAACGAGGCCGCGAAGACGCGCGAGTGCAGTGCGTGTGTGCGTGACGCTGCTGGCCTGCAGTCCCGTCTGGTCATTGTCGGACACGGAGCTTTCGTGGAGGTGGGCGTGCGCCGCACTGTGCAGGCGCGGCACGTCCACGGTGTAGCCGCACTCGATGCAGCCGCAGACGAAGCACGCGTGCTCGCCGAGACAGGTGTGCGTCGAGCCTGTTGCCGCCGATGTGTCTGCGCTGGCTGCGTGCATGATGGAAATGTACAACACTCGACACACAAAGAGAAAGAGCAATGTGGTTGCGTTCAAAGGCAACAAAGGGCAAGTGCGGAAAGTCGTGAGGAAAAAGACGGGGTGAAGGGAAGTGCTTCGCTGGAGTATTCGTGTCCTGTTTGCATGTAGGCTTCTAAAAGAGGCAAGAAATATCTGCGCGCGCACATCGGAAAGAAAACCTGTCTAATGTTCATTGGCGGATGACCCCTCGTGATGGAAAGCGATCGGAGACACCAAAGAGGAGTGAAACAATCCACGTGCGCATCCTCGGTCGAGCTTGTGTTTTGAGTTTTTTATTTTCATTGGTGGTTTGTGTGCTTTTGAGGCACGTGTGTACGCAAGAAAAAAAAAATAGCGGGGAATCAGAGTCACGCAGCGAGCGCCTCCACCGCCTCCAGCACCTTCAGGAACTGGCTCCGCTGCTGGGTCAGGAACTGCTCTGCGGACGTCAGCAGGGCGGACATGAATAACGTCTCCTCTTCCTCCTCGGCTGCTGCACTTCGCGAGGCGGGCACCGGTCGGGTTGCCGTGCTCGACCGCCCGTCCGTTGCCACCGCCGCCACCGCGGAGATGGACAGCTGCCGCTGGAGCTGCGCGTGGCACCAGAGGAGGAGCAGCACAGTCCACACGTGCCGACTTTCGCGGAGTCGGAGTCGACTGATGGACTTGATGTGCACGGCGCGGTCTACGGTATCAGGACGGGCAGTGCTGAGAGGCCCCGCCGTGAGCGTGTCATCGCCCTCCTCATCCTCCTCATCCTCCTCGTGCTCCTCGTCCTCCTCGTGCTCCGTGGTCGGTGCCCGCGGTGCCGAGCCCGACGAGGCGAGTGGAAAGGGGGTGAGCGGGTAGAGCGCGTCGGCGATGATGTCAGCCTGGCTTGGGGCGACCGGCGTCTCGCTCTCCTCCTCCTCGTCATCCTCGTCATCGTGGTGTGGTGGGGCGCTGTCCGTGCGTGCCGTGCGTGTGTGCTTCGGCAGCGTGTTGCCAAAGAGCGTCTGCTGCGCGCGGCCCACACACCGCGCCACATCTGTCCGCGCAGCCGAGGCCGTTGACACGGTGGCGGGCAGCACAGCAGAGCGGTCATACAAGTACCGGCTCGGCAGGTCTGCCGCCGCAAATGGGGAGTGCGTGAGATCGACCGCGGCATCCAGGTGGTACATGGTCTGCAGCAGCTCCGAGTACAGCGCACTGGCATCGCCCAAGGAGATCTGCGCCTGTGCCTCGGCGAGGCTCTCGCGGCGGTAGTAGCGGTGGGCCCAGCGCTGGAGCTGCGCCAGCAGTGCGCGTGTGCGGGCATCGCGTTGCACCTCACGCTGGCGGAACTCGGTGGCCACGTGGCCGAGATAGCGCCGATCGCGTGCTGGCACCGCGGACGGATCCGCCGCGCGCATGGCCGCGGAGGCGGAGAGCTTGCGATCGGCCTTGGCCGTGTGGGCAATGTCGCGCAGCAGCCTGTAGTCGTCCGTGCGCATCACGCACAGGCGGCTCAGCGCCTCCGTCAGTTCCACCCCCTCTCCATTTAGCATCGTCTGTGCAAGTGCGTACCTCTCTAAGAGCTGTGCGTGTGTGTGCCTCACTCACTCTATCTATGAGTAAGTGGTTCAATGTATGTCTAATATGTCTTGTGTGTCTAGTATGTGTGTGTGTGTGTGTGTGCGTATGTGTGTGTCACCGGCCGCCAGGGTAAACGTTCTCCGTCTTGTAACAGACAAAATCGAGCGCGTTTGTTGGCTAAGAAACAAAGAAAAAAAGATGGAACGAAGAAGAAGTAGTGAGTGATGTGGAGAGAATGAAAGGATGGAAGAAGGCTCGTGGAAAATAAGGTGGGGTAGGACCCATTCAGTCACAACAACACGATCTCAGTGGAATGCTTCCCATGGTTATCAAGAATGCAGAGGCTGGGAGTCTGGTCTCACGAACTAACCGGACACGGCCAGGTCGTCGAGATGAACAGGGGGCGTACGACAGCACGTGCACAGCATATTACCGCAACGTGCCTCTGTGAACGTGAGATTGAGGAATCGGTCGAGTAGAGTCACACCTCGCATCCCGTGTGCCGATACTCAGCCTTTTTTTTTTTTTTTTGACCGGAGTTGACGCGCGTCACATCACTCTGTCTGTCTGTGTGCATTTTTGTTTTAGGGGAAATGATGGAAAGAAAAAAAAGAGATAGTAAGAAGGTGTTGAATCTTAGAAGCGAACAGTGGCCGAGGGCACACAGTTCAGTCCTAAGCCTCAAGCACGCACACTAAAAACAGAACAAGGAAAGCAACAGCGAAGTGCACGGACGGAGAGAGAAAAAGCAATCGCCTCTCCGGATGCGTGCACTTCGTTCATTGGATTCTGCATTCGGACTTAGTGCTTCTTGGTCGTGCGGCGGAGGTAGTCCTCGACCTTGGCGCGCTTCTTCTTGGCGGCAGTGTGGTCGCCGAGGCGCTTCTTGCACAGCTTCAGGGCACGCTTCTCCTTGCCGACACGCAGCATTTCGAGCACGCGCTTCTCCAGAGGAGCGAGGCCGACGACGTCCGCGACGATGGCCTTGACAGCGCGCTGGCGCTTGTGGGGCACGGCGTAGCGGTCGTTGGACGACGGCTGGCGCGCGCGGCGGGTCGTCACGTGACCCTTGTTGAAGCCGACAATGATGCCGGTGCGGGGAGCGGGAGCGGACATTTTCTTTCTACTCTCTTTGGGCAGTGACAACGTCAGCAACGGTTGTGTGAGGGGGAGGGGGAGGGGGTCAAGAGACAAAAGAGACAAAAGAGACAGACAGATAGGCGAGGGTAGGAGGAAAGAGGTATTTGTGTTGAGCGTACGCTAGATGTGCGAGTGGGGACATTTAAAAAAAAATGCAGCCGACAGTGCACGCAGAGAGCAGCGCCAAGGCGGTGGTGCTGAGCTCACACGCGAGCACGGGCACCGTACCTTGCGCGTCGACGTGGTGTGTCCGCTCGCTTCCTGAGGACGTGAACACGGAACCGACCTGCAACGCACTGAAAGCACCCCAAAAAAAAATGGGTTCTCTCCATGAAAAAGCCAGGGGAGGACCAGCAAGAGTATTCTTGTGTGGGCTCGACTCCTCGGTGACAAATGAACGCGAGGTGCGAAGGCCGGAGGAGACACGGGCGACGTGTGCACGTGTGTTCCGTACCAGCCATGTTGTTTGTTGTTGTTTTTTTTTGTTTTTGTTTAAAATGATCCGAAAAGAGGAAAAATAAGGGATGGCTCAGCTAGAGGGGGGAAAGCACGGAGTGCCTAGCACAGTGTGTACGAAAGAAAGAGAATGGCAAAAAAGGAGAAAGGAAAGAAGGAGGAAAAAAAGGGCGAGCAGTGGAAGCCAGTGCGGTGTATGTGCACGGTCCCCGTCGCCCTTTCGTCTTCGTTCGCTCTCGTCCAGATGTGACAGGCTGCCTTCTTAACGCTTGCGCAGGAAGACCATGCGGTTGTTGCGGCGCCACGCAGCGCGGTAGGACGGGCGCAGCTTGGACGCAAGGTGGCCCTTGTGGAAGAGACCACGGTGCTTGCGGCCGGCGGACGTGAGGCCGCGCTGCTCGCGGTGGCGGTGCACGGCGTTGACGATCCAGTTGATCTTGGGATCACGGCGGATGGTCTTGCACATGGGGTCCACGGCGATGACCTCGTACCACTTGAAGGCAGAGTCCTGGTTGACCCAGTAGGAGTTCAGGACGCGCATGTTGCCGAAGCGCTTGCCAAGACGCTGCTCCGCGACGGCGCGGTTGTTCTTGTTGAGCTTCATGCCGAGCACGCCGCTGGTCTTGGGCTTACCGTAGGTGATACCCTTGTGCACCGGGCGTTTGCGGCCACCACGGCGGACGCGGACGCGGAACACGGTGTAACCCTGCTTGGTCTTGTAGCCGAGCATGCGGGCCTTCTCGGGGCGAGTCGGGCGGCGCAGGCTGACGATGGTGTGCTGGTGACGGAACTCCCACGCGCGAATACGCTGGATGAAGCGCATCACATCGGAAGACTTCTTCTTCCACAGCTCATTCATGTACATAAACGCGCCCATGGTTGCAAGATTGTGATCCTGTCTAGTAGCCTACACAAGATGAAGAGAGAGAGAGAGAGAGAGGGAGAGAACAATGAAAAATAATAAAAGAGAACACGAAGAGAGGAGAGGAGAGAATGAGGAAGGAGAGATGAGATGATAACGCGTGGGTGATGTGGGACGTGGAGATAAACAAATAAATAAAAATAGCGGTGGGAAAGCCGTCTCGAGCAGAGCGCTGTCGAAGAGGAGAAGTCAGTCACGTAAACAGTGGCGGGCGCCCGCGCTCTCCCTCACGCTCATCGACACGTCAAGACACCTGCTCGGGTATGGGTTTGGAAAGCAGTGGGCCTGGGCAGCAAGTCGAAAAGCGCACATCATGAAGGAGATGGTGTGCTTGACAACCCATCTTTTCTTAGCCACGCACGCTAGGATGCTGTTCGCGAAAAAAAAAAGGAGGGCGCGCCCGTACTGGAGCCGCTGTGCGATCACTCCCGCAAGAGAGTGGGTCAACTTGCGTTCTACGTGTTGTGTGCGTGTGTGTGTGTGATAGTATTTTTTTTTTTTTAATGAAATGATTGAAAGGGAAAATAAATGTTGTAAAGCTAGTAACAACTCACATAGATGATGCGCGGAAGGATGCTATTCTTTGCAGAAGAGCCCCGACGGAACACCAGTAGAGGAGGAGAAACTGACGGACAGCTGTGCTCGCATTTGGGCTGTTCTTACAGGCCCATGCGCTCGCGGATCGCCATCACCTTGACCTTGGCGGC
>JASANQ010001109.1:0-30667 GCA_030849645.1 Wallacemonas sp. Wsd | reverse complement strand
CTGCGCGCGCTCAGCGTCCCTCGTGGTTTCAGAGGGAACGGATGAACTAGTGGGGTTCTCTGCTGGCCAGAGTGTGTCTCGTCGCCGGTAGAGCGACCGCAGAAAGGGGTAAGGTGACGGCAAAAAGTAGAGGCAGTCCACCAGGGCAACCTGCTGCGCGCGCAGCCTCTCCCAGCTCTCCCGAAGGGTGCGTGTGTGCAAGCCGTAGGCCGCGAGAAGGTCCTCAAGAAGGTCGAGCTGCGCGTGCACACGGGCGGCACTGGCCTGCGGCGGTTCGTCGGCAACCGCTTCCTCGGTGCCAGCCTCGACGGTGCTGGGCGGTGCCTGTGTGGCCGTGTCTGCAAGAGCCGCGCGCTGATACCGCTCGTAGATGGTGTCAAGTGTGTGTTGGGTATCTGCAATGCGGTCATCATCGTCGCGGATGCCGTCGTAGTGTCGTTTCACATCTTGTAAGTCCACATGGGTGAGACTCCACTCGGCTGTCAGGGCTTCGACCTGGTGGCGCAGCGAAGGTCGCAGTGTCGGGAGGTGCAGCGCAGCCTCTGCCGAAGGCGCCACGGGGGATTCTCTCAGCGCCTCCCCCGCCGCCTCATTCAGCGTTTGCAACGAGTCATCCCGCAACATGGTGTGTGAAAGGAGCACAACGTTGGAAAAAAAAAAGGTGTCGAGCTGTGAAAAAGAAAGAGAGAAATAAAAGTATGAATGTAGATAAGAGTGTTGGGTAATGTGCTTCGCACCTTGTCCACACACACACACACACACAGAGTGAAAAAGAAAGAAAAAATGGAAGACAGAAGAGAGGATTTATTTGTGGGGTACGCATGTCAGAGCTGTACAGCCGATCGGGGCAAAGTCCCGCCGCTTTCTGCACTGGCGCAATCGCCTTGGCCTCCGTCGGGTTCTTGCCCTGTGCTGCCTTCTCTAGACGGCAAAGACAGTTGTGCACGTGTGTGCCTGTGTTTCTTCTCCGCATCATTGCGCTGTGTGTCATTATCCTTACTATTCGCTTGTGTGTGGTTGAGTGTCCGCAAGAATAGATGTGTCCGTGTTCAAAACGGAGCGATTACTTTTTGCCGTCTGCTTGTTAACGCGTCGGCCTCTGCCTCAGTTGCGCCGCCGCACGACGCGAGGGACGAAGCTGGTCACCGTCGGCTTGGGCACTTCTGCGCGCGCCTTGGCCTCCTCCGCCGCCGCCTTCTTGCGCACCAGGTCTCGCAGGTGCAGCTTCTCGCGAGCGTCTGCCACGGTCACGCCGTCGCTGGCCATCGACACCACAACGGGCTCCCCGTTGAAGGTGAGCGGGGCCTCAGGTGTGGCCTCACGGGCCAGTGCCAGCAGACGCGCCGCGCAGGACGCGAGCACGTCCTCGGACAGGTCGGCAAACGCGTGATCGGGCGACAGCACGGCGGTCATGGCAGGCGGCGGCGGCGGCGGGGACGCCTTCTCCCCCTCTCCCTCCTCGTGCACTTTCTCCTCGTTGACGGTGTGGCCTTCGCCGTCACCGCTGGGGGTGGCGCTCTCATTCTGTGGTTTCTGCTGGGCGCGCTCCTGGGCTGTGGGGTGTCGCCACTCCACCAGGAAGAAGGGCTTCTTCGACGTGTGCATCAGCACCACCTCCAGGGGGGCATCGGCGAAGAGCTGATGGGTGGCGGGGTCGTACCAGCTGTCCATGCCGAGGGCCGCGCGGTGCTGGTAGAGGAAGTCGTTCACGAGCTCACCGCGGCGGTGCAGCTTGTTGCATCGCACGTACACGGTTGTCCTTGGTGTGGTGGTGGAAGCGGTGCTTGCGGTTGTCGGGCCGGTCTCCGTGCGCGGTTTCTTTGACTCAGGCTCCATCGTCTGGTGATGAGAAACAAAAAGAAAAGAAAAGGAGAGGGAGGAAGGAGGTGAAAAGGAGGCGCGAATGTTGGTGGGGAAAAGAACGCGTTGTCGTGCAAAACTACTGTTTTTGACACGTTAGCCCTGCCGTGGTCAGTCCTTGTCAGCTTGCGGCGGCGGCCTCAGAAAAGTCGGCGAGTTGTTGGCCAGCGTCGTCGCTTTACACGAAGGATGGTAGCCACTGTAGATTTCCTTCTTTCGATCGTTTCTTATATTTTGATTTCATTCTGCTATGTTATTCGTGGTTGCAACTTGTTTGGTTTGGGGCTGCGCGCCCCCCTTCTTCCCCGTGAGAGCCTCAACGCTTGGGCTCGTACTCCTTCTGATCTACGCGAGGTGTCCCAGGGGTGGTCAGGGACGCCTCCATCGCCTTGAAGTACTCGCGCAGCTCCTTGACGCGCCAGCCAAAGTCAACGTCCAAGAAGCGCTTATCGTGGAGCTCCTGAATGCGGGCCTCGTCCTCGTCGAGCTGCCGCAGCAGCGACCAGTCGCGCAGCGGGTGCAGACGCTTCACCCACTTGCCCGTGTCGAAGGCGCCAATCCCCTCGTTCTCTAAAAACTCATCGTTGACGCTGATGCGCACGCCACCGACCTGCTTGCTGTAGAGCGTGTTCAGCACCTGCGTCGAGCGGTAGGGCATGAGGTCGCCGACCGGTGTTCCCACAGGTCGGAACCCGCCGTCGGAGTTCAGGATAGAGCGGCGAAAGACAATCGAAAATCGCTGCACCTCCAGCGGCAGGACCATGTGGAAGTAGACGTACCGCGAGGGCCCAGACATAATGTACAAGGCGCGATCCGGCACCACGACATCCAGCTCCTCGCCGTTCTGGACGTGCACAAAGCGCAGCAGAGCATTGCCACCCAGGGACACAATGGCGAAGATGTCGTCATAGACAAAGAGGTTATCAATGTGCGCGCGAATAAAGTCGCCGGCCTCGTAGAGATTCGCGGTCTGGTTGTTGACCCAACCCTTCGGGGCGAGGCCGTCCTGCTCCATGCGCTCCACCAGTGGCATGAACGACTTGGGCGGGAGCGGCGGCATCTGGAAGCGGCCATCGCTCAGGCGAATCGAGTCTGACTGGCGGGTGTAGACATCCACGTAGCCCTTGCGGAGGTTCATCGCCTCGTCTTCCTGGACGTAGTCGGGAACAATAGCGAGGCCAAACTCCTCGCCAAACGGGTAGTAGGGCTCACTGGCGAGAAGGTACTTCAAGCTACCACCACCGGCGAGGTGTTTGACGGCGCCGCCCAACCTTCCTAACATGTTGAACAGAGAGAGAGAGAGAGAAAAAAAAAGGAAAGGAAAAAAAGTCGTGTACAGTCGCGCACTCAGCCCTGCTCGTCCTTGTATGAATCTTTTCCTTTCAAGTCTGCTTGTGGAAGTTTCTTTTTTGTTTTGCTGTTGTTTTTTGATATTCTCTGTGAATCTTTGTTGGCACCTGAGTGAACCACTCGGTGTCCTTGACGATCTGTGCAACGTGCACGCGTCAAACAAGGCGGGAGAAGGGGGAAGAAGGAAACAGTGTGAGTCAAAGAAAGTAGACGGGTGTTCAGTCAGCGTCGGCCGCACTTCTTAGCATTGACGTAGATTTCTACACCTCTGAAGTGCTCTTGAGCAGTGCAACACGGGGATATGCTTTGGAGTCGCTATTTTCATTGTTGCTGTTGCTTTTTTTTTTTTCCTTGCTGTTGTTAATCGTAAAAGGGAAAGGAGAGAAGAAGACGGTGATATGCACTAACGGACACCAAAAGAGAAAACGAAAAAAAAAAAGAGCTTACGCGCGCGCTTCGTCTTCTTTTGGCTCCGCCTCTGCTTTCAAATTGTGCGCCTCCAGCCGACGCCGCCGGCGTATCCGCGCTGACGCCTCGCCTTTGATGGACGCGTTCACCTGGTGCAGAACGTGCGCGGCGCTGCCGCGGTGCCGGCGCACGTCGCCACGCAGCCCGTGCGGCTGCCGCGAGAAAGCAGGCAGAACCGCCGTGCGCGCGTGGCAGGGCAGCGTCGCATTGACATCGTCCGCGGAGGCCTGCGCGGCGACCAGCACCGCCTTCGGCACGCGCTGGCGCGGCCCTGTGCGCCACCGCGCCCAGCCACACTGGCTTCGCCCCTCCACGTCGGCTTCCCGCAAGTGCTGGGGGCGGCCACTAAGGGTATGCATGAGGCGCGTCTCTGCGTGCGCCTCGCCGACACCATCGTCGCCGTCCACGCCCTTGTCGACAAGGCGCTCGTCCTTCTCCAGCGTGCACGTAGCCGTGTTGTGCGCGGACGGCAGCACGAGCTCGACCACCTCGTACTTATGCCGCGGCCAGAGCTTCACCCCGCCGCACGCGTCTGACGCGATGAGCATGCCACCAGCCATGGTGCGGTTCATGAGCGCGCGACCAGGGCCGTACATGGCGCCCGGGTAGATGCAGTGGTGGTCGAGAAGCACACGCCGGCCGTTGATCTCGGCGTGGCACCACTGGGAGAGGCCGCGCTCCTGGAGGGCCTCGTACGCGAGCAGGTGCGCGCGCGTCGCGCAGTGCATCATGACCGCGTCCCGCTGGCCGGCGAGGAGAACAAGGGTCGACAGGAGCGCCTCGTCGCCTGCCGCAGAGTTGGGCGGGGCGGGCACCGATGCGCGCGCCGTCGACGCGCCAAGCACTGTCTCGTGCCTCTCAGGCCCCTCACCCGCCCCGTCTGTGGCTGGTATCGTGGGGGTGGAAGCCGTCGCCTGATCCCGCACTGCCATAGTCGTGCACAGCGCACACCACAGGAGGTTGGTTCCGGGGGCGAGGCGCATCCCTTGAGCGGCAAACTGCTCGGACAGACGGGCCGCTTCTTGGCTCTCCGCAGGTGTCAGCTGTGGAATGGCCGGTGTGAACGTCGGCAAGGCATCATTGTCACGTGCCTCCGACAGCAGAGACCCGCGCGATGACATGCCGCTCTCTTTTCTTTCGCCTCTGCACACGTAGGCCGTGTCCCTTCGTGTATGTGCGAATGTGAAAAAAAAAATCTGTGTGAGATATAGAAGAAAGAGATCGAGAGAGGAAGGGCAGCAGAAGGGGGAGAGAGAGAGAATGAGGCAATATTTTTGGGACGAAATGGAAAAAAAAGTGGCGCACACGGTCATGACGTTGGGCGTGTACGAACAACGCTCAAAGAAGACCGCGAGCTGTGGCTCGTCAAGCTGCGCGGCAACGCGTAAAATCGTCGAGCTGCGCAAAGCTGCGTGCATCGAAGGGATGAAAAATTCCTCATCACAAAACAAAAAGAAGAGTGTCATTCTTCATGTGTTTGGCCGAATCTCCTTCACTGCGCTTCATCTTGTGTTGTCGGGATTTTTTTTTCTCCAGCTACAGTTGAGATCAACAGCGCATGCTCAACATGTTGGTCATACTTGTGAAGTGGCGTACGCGCCTGTGTACTTGTGTGTGGGCGGGGAAAGGAAGAGAAAAAAACAAGTCTCTCGTTGCTTGTCTCCACTTCTCTCTCTCTCTCTTTGAAAACAACAGAAACAATGGTATCATTCCGAGCAGATGAGGTCGAAACGGAACAAAAATGCGGTGGCGAGTGGGGAGGAGGGACAACCACAAAAAAAATGGGAGATCCTGCGCTCTAGGTGGAGGCCTTCACACGCTTCAACGCCTCATCAAAGTGGTGCTGATTGAGCGGAGGGAGATCCCCTGCCATGTTGCTATTGGCCTGCAGTTCGCGCACGGGCATGAGAGCGGCGGCCTTGCACAGCTCCGTCAAGTCAGAGCCCGTGTACTTGTCGGTCTTGAGTGCGACGTACTCAATGAGCCCATCCTTGTGCGGGTTGCCGGCGAGGTCGGCGTCGAGCACAATGGAGAGAATCTTCGCACGCGACGCACGGTCCGGCGGTGGCACCTCCAGCTGCAGCGGCATGCGGCGGCGCACAGCATCGTCAATAGTGAAACGGCGGTTGGTGGCGCCAATCACAAGCACGCGCGCCTCGGGGTCCTGCTCCAGGCCATCCCAGTGCGTCATGAAGATGGTCTTGGCGTGTGTGTGCGGGGTCGCGTCCATGGCACTGCGCATGCTCAGCAACGAGTCCACCTCGTCCACGAAAATCACGCACGGGGCAATCTTGCGCGCCAGGGTGAACACCGCCGCGGCGTTGCGCTCCGTCTCACCGACCCACTTGGAGAAGATGGCCTCCGTGTTGACGTTGATGAAGGAGCAGTTCAGCTCCTTGGCCAGCGCACGCGCGAGCAGCGTCTTGCCGGTGCCAGGGGGTCCGTAGAGGAGCACGCCCTTGGGGTGGGACCGCACCGTGTTGCCGGTGAACAGCTCCGGACGCTTGAAGGGCCAGATAATGTGCTCGGTCAGAGCCAGCTTGACCTCCTCGAGTCCGCCCACATCGCTGAAGGTGCACTGCAGGTTCTCAATGTCAACCACGCTCGACGCGATTTCCTCCTCGGCGGAGTTGACAAGCACCGGTCGGCCGCCGATCGTGCGCTTCCTCTGTCCATAGCCGCTCTTGTACGTGAGGCGACGGGTAATGTAGAGCATCACGCCCACATACACCCAAAAGTAGGCGGGTGTGTCTGCGAGTGACTCGACCAACTTGCTGATTGTCATGGCCACCGCCGTCAGACCACGCTGGAAAATGTTTTGAGAAACCACGGCGGAAGGCGGCATGATGAGACGGGTGCGGGGTGCGGGTCGAGTTGACAAGAACGGTCTGAAGCTTCTCTAGTTCAAGATGGCCCTCAGTTGCAAACAAAAAAAAATCTTAGACGCCGGTTTATTTGTGTTTTGATGCCGTGCGGATCGGTGTGCTTTTCCTGCTGTCTCTTGATGTGAGGAAATCAGGTCAAGGAACGCTAATACCTTTTTGGGGGTTTTTGTTTTTCTCTCTTTGGGCAAGGACGGAACGGATATGGATCGTTGGATGGAATATGTGAGGATATGTGTGTGCAGGGGAGGGAATCAAAAGAACAGGTGGATGACGAAAGGTCAAGCGAGGAAGAGAACGAGCGACGAGCGAGACGGGCTCTCACTTGTCCTCCACAGTGTCGCTCTCCCCGTCCTTGCTGCGGTGCGGTGAACCGCTCCAGGAGGTGGTGGTTCTTCTTCGGGTCTTTTGTAGGTTCTGTTTAATTTGTACGCTTTCAGCGAGAAGGACGCCTGACTTCAAAGAAATGACATGACAGTAGGGGCGTTCGTGTGCGTGTGTGTGTATAACGATCAGAATAGTAAATAGGTGTGTGAAACAAGGGGAAGGAGACTCGCAGCTTCAGTGTTAGTATTACGCGATCTTGAGCGTGCTCTTGAGCTCGTTACTCTCATGGAGCTCCTTGCAGATGTCCCAGCCGCCGATCAGCTCGCCATCGACGTAGACCTGCGGGTAGGTGGGCCAGTTCGCGAAGACTTTCAGACGCTCGCACACCTCATCGTCGGCCATGACGTCGTAAAAGGTGAATGGGATGCTCATCTCGCCCATCATCTCGCAGAGCCGCCCCGTGAAGCCGCACCGCGGACGGGACGGGGAGCCCGTGATGAACATGACGATTCCCGGGCGTGACGTCATGTACGTTAGGTAGGCGTCGAGAGACTCGAAATCCTTGCGCTGCGTGCCGTGGCCACCCTTCTCGCCGTAGAGGGAAATGGTGTTCATGTCAATCTGATCGAGCTTGGCGCCAACAACGTCGGCGACGTGTTCCTGCGCCTTGTCCGAGGCCCGTGTGCGGAAAAACGCAATGAAGGGGACGGACGTGACGTCCTCGCTCTCGCAGATGTCGCTGTGCGCGACGCCGTCGACCTCGGCAAAGATAACGTTGCCCTTGTACGTCTCGGCAAGCTTGGTCATGTGCTCGTTCACGGCCTTGCACGGCTCACACCAGTCAGCGCTGAAGTGCACGACGAGGCCGAGGCCGTTGCTGGCGCGCTTCTTCAGGTCCTCGTAGGCCGCAGCAGACGCAATTCTCTCCATGGTGCGAGCTTGCCTTGTTTCGGTATGGCTTCTTGTTTTGTTTTTCGCGGTTCGGTGAAGTGCTGAGAAGGCAACGAAGAGGGAGAGGAGGAGGGAAGGTGCGCGTTGAGCAGGGTAAGGGATGAAACGAAGGAGGCTACGCTCAGAGCAAACCAGGCGGCATCTTAAAAAAGAAAGTCTTCATTCAAAAAAAAATTGCAGGAAGCGGTACTGTCAGTGTAGCACGATGAGTTTGTAAAACATGGAGACACGGAAGAAAAGAAAAGAAAAAAAGAAGAAACGACCAAAGCAATAAAAAAAAGAAAAAATGTGCGGCAGCTCTCACAAGGAATGGAAGAGGACGCACATTTGGTGAGGGTGAGGGAGGGGAGCCACAAAGCAAATTGCCTCTGCGCACCCTCACTTGGCGCTGTGAATGGACTTGAGGTTTTCGCGTCGGACGTCGTCACGCAAGCGCTGCAGTTGAGTCTGCTTCTGGCGCTCAGCCACCTTGGCACGCTGCAGCGTGCGTCGCAGCACCTCGAGCTGCCGCTTGCTCGCCTCGCGGTGCTCGCCCAGGGCTCGGACGGCGCCTGCTTCCACCGTCACCTCGTCGTGCAGGGCCCGCGAGCGCGCTTGCAAGCCGTTTGTCAGCGCCACCTGTGTGCGCGAGGCCTGCGAGAGGGCAGTCGACTCCTTTGGGTGCGTCGAGGACGCTCGCTGGGTGGCGGGGCGATTTGTGCGGTCGGCTCCAAAGTGGGTCACGGAACGGCTGCGGCGCTTCATCTCCGCCACCGCCGCGGCCGGACGCTGCTGGCACTCCACGCGCAGCGTCTCCAAAGTGCGGCGGAGCGCGGCGGTTTCCTTCTCGAGGCCCAGCAGCTGCAGGTCCAGAGCATTGCCACGGCGCATCAGCTGCTCCCGCTCGTAGGAGCGTCGCAAAATCAAGCGTGCGTGGAGGGCCTCGGGCGTGGTCAGCGTCCCGTCCTCGCCCGTTCCCAGCGCACCGGCGCGCAACGTGGACGGCATCATCGCCGCCGCGTTGGCGTCCTTGCTGAGCGTGGCACTGTGGTGGGAAGCGGCCTCCATGGCCCGCGTCATGGACAGCATCGTCTCCTCGTAGCGCTGTCGAATCAGGTCCCGCTTCTTGACGGTCCGCTGCCATGCATCGACCTGTTCGTGCAGCGCGTTCTGCTGGAGATGGAGCTCGAGCAGCGTGCCCTGTTGCTCGGCCTCCAGCTTCTCCTCCTCGGCCGCCACCTGTGCCCGCAAGAGATCGCCCATGCCCGCCGACGCGCGCACCACCTCCCTCTGCGCGTCGGCGGCCTGCATGAGTGTGCGGAGGGTGATGCCCGTCCGCTCAGCGGCGACGCCGGCGGTGCGGTGACGGTCCTCCACGGCGTTGGACTCGGCCTTCACGGCTGCCAGGTCACGCTCAGTCGTCTTGGCCGCCTGCAGGGCACGCTGGTACTGGTCGTCCTGCTGCGCGACCTGGCGCTGTGCCTGCATGTGTTGCGAGCGCAGCGTCGTCGTCTCCTGCAGCAACTGCCGATGGCGCCCCTGGTGCTGCGCCAGCTCCTCACGCAGCGACACAATCTGCGCGTCCAGCTCGGTGCGGCGCTGCTGGCTCTGGCTGGCCTGTTGAGCGAGGAGCGCTGGCAGGCCGGCACGGGCTGCGGTGATGTCCGTGTCAATGGACGACGCCACCTCGCGCAGTTGCTGCGTGACGCTCTGGTGCGCGACCACCTGGTGGGACACCGCCTTCAGCGTGGCCTGCCGGTCGGCGATGGCCTGGCCAAGTGCCTCGGTGGACGTGCCCACCTCGACGAGCTGCTGCACCGCCCCGTTGAGGCGTACCGCCATCCGCTCCAGCCGATCCTCGACGCGGCCACGCTGGCGGTTCAGGGTGTCGAAGAGCGACTGAATGGCTTGCGGCGATGGCACGGGATGCTGCGCCAACTGGCGGCGAATGGCGGCGACGGTGTCGCTGAGAAGACGGTGGTACTCCTGTTGCTCGGCGAGGACGAGTTGCTGGTCCTGGCAACGGGTCTGCACGAGCTGGGCGTGGTCCACCTGGGTGTGCTGATGCTGCGCCTCGGCACGGTATCGGCGCCGCAGGATGTCGATCTCGCTCGTCTGACTGTGCAGACCCTCCACGGTCTGACGGAGCTGCAGGATGCGCTTGTCGTACTCCGCCCTGGCACGATCCCGCGCGCGGACCAGCTGCTGCCTCTGCTGGCCGCGGCTTTCGAGGGCTGCGAGGAGCTCTTGCTGGATTGCGCTGTACGTGTCCTTGGTGGTCTGCAGCGCGGCCATCTTTGCCCCGCACGCCACGATCGCCAAATCCAAGTCGTGGGACGCCTGGTGGACCTTCTCGAGGGACCCAATGTTCTCTCGGTGATCGCGGAGGGTCTCGTGGAGGCGCTCCTGCACTACGGACAGCTCGCGGAACGCCGTCTCCTGGGCGTCTTGGGACGCGGCCAATTCGCTTTCCAGGTTGACGATTTCCAAGTGCAGCCTGTCGAGTTTCTGCCACACGCTGGACGACAGCTTCGACTTGGCGGCCTCAAGCGCCTCGCCTTCGCGCTGGCGTGCTAGGCTGTGCTCGACCACCACCTTGGCGATGTCCTCCAGCTCTCGGGACTCCTGTAGTCGCCGCCGCAGGGCCACGCGACGCTGCTGCACAGCCTCGGCAATGTGCTGCTTGGTCGCCGAGAGGCGTCCGTACTCCTCCTCCTTCTGTCTGTACTGGCGAAGGACTGCCCCCAGTTGGATCGCACATTGCTTGGCGTCCGCAGCTTGCTGATCAAATAGAGCCTCCCTTGATGCGACGCTCTTGGCGGCAAGCTTCTTCTCCTTCTCCAGCTCCAGAAGGTTGTCTTTCAAGAGCTTCACGACATCGCGGCTCTCCGCGCATGAGCGCTGTACCGCGGCGAGCGCGGCAGTTTTCGACTCGATCTCCTCGCGCAAGCGGCGGTTCGAGGCATTGAGCACTGACGTTGGCCACGACGGCACGGACATTTTCTCGGGTTCGTTCACTTGAGTGGACCTTACTCTAGCCGTACAATATATGGTCGCTTCGTCGACTAAGGACAAAGTCGATGGATCAGAGGTGCGGCTTGCGTTTTTCTCTTTTCTCTTGGTTGTTGTTGTTCTTGTTGTTGTTGTTGTTGTTGTTTATGTGACTCTCGCTGTGTATCGAATCTATGCGTGAAATGCGTTGTGCGTGCTGTCACCACTGTTGTTCGCGAAGTGGCACTCAAATTCTATATGCCGGTGCGAAACGGGTGAAGAAGAAAAAAAAGATCGTTTCAGTCGACCGTGACACTTCCACTGTTCAGACCGTGTGGGGAGTGGAGGACGAAGTGAAGGAGGAAAGAGACGAGAAGAATGGATGGATATGAGGAAAGAAGCTGGGGAACGGGTCTACTCTTTGAGCTTTCCTCCACGCCGCGAGCGACGGAGGAAAAAGAGAAAGCACAGGAGGTTGAAATAGTGTGTCGCGTGAGCATCTGCTTCTCTCGGTGGTATGTTTGGCTTTCGTCTTGGCGTAAGTTTATATTTTCTTGTTGTTCTCTTTTAGGAAGCGCACTTGCCGCGTCAGCAATGAATTCTCGCGCCAGGGAAACAGGTGAGGCGCGCTTTCGGCTTTCGTCAGTGCTCTTCAGCCCATCATTGCTGAAACAACACGAATTGAGGGAGCTGCGTCCGCGCCGCCTGGCGCGCCTGCCAGTGCTTCCATTCCTCCACATCATTGGGCTTGTCAGTGTCGTCTGGAAAGCCACTCGGGTAGGCGTCGAGTGCAACCGTGCCATCGTTTTGAGGCGCGGCAGATGACTTGATGTGCACAGTAGACGAGAAGGCCGCAGTTCGCGAGCTTGTGGAGGAGAAAAACCCAGCGGCCTCCTTCTCCTTGCCGCGCTGGCTTCGGGGGACGTAGGCGATCTCAAGAGCAAACTCGTCATCGTCATCGTCGCCGTCGCCGTCGTGGTTCTCCTTGCGCGGGGTCTCATTGTGCGGTGATGAGGGCATCAGTGGCCCTCCGTGGTTCAACAGCGCAGAGGTGCTGCTCTGTAAACGGGGTGCGGTGCCGATGGCAAGCTCCTCCTCCTCGTCATCTTGCACCACAGCTGTGCGGAGGACAACCTCGTCGCTAGTCGACATATGGACGCGGAAACAAAGAAAGATAACTTGATGGCACGCAACAGCCGCGCAGACTCGGAAGTGTGGAGGGGAAAGGAAGCAATTGCAGCAGTGGAAGTCGCATGATGAAAGTAAAGAACGATGGAACGGAGAAACAGTGAGTTGGTGTGTTGATCAGCAGTGCACTTGCAACTGACTCCCCGTCAGCTTTGTGTTTGACTCGTTGTTTCCTCCAAAAGGAAGATGAGAAGTCACGTTTTCACGGCTATGGTTGTTATTGTTGTTATTGTTGATATTGTGTTTTTGTGCGTGTTGGTAATTCAAAGGCAAGGGGAAGAGTGAAGAAAAAAAAAAGTGGGCCACGCGAGTAAAAAAAACTCAAAAGCAAAGGAGGAATAATGGAAGCCAATAGTGGAAATAAGAGAAGTGTGGTCAGTTCATGGCTGAAGAAAAGACAGTAAAGAAAAAGGGATTCCAGTGCGCAGTTTCGCGCTGGTGTCCCTTGGTCCCCACACTCATCCGTGTACGATAGGGTGTGACTCTACCATGGTATGCGTTTCTCGTTGTGGAAGAGGCCGCCAGTGGGGCCGTCGGAAGGCAAGGTGGCCAAGTACACACTGGTCTTCGCCCCCTCAGGTACAGTCAAGGAGGCATCGGCTCCGCCCATGTCTGTTTGCACCCAGCCGGGGTGGGCCGCATTCACCTTGATGTCCGTGTTGGCCAAGGCGTTGGCAAGATTGAGGGTGTACATGTGCAGAGCGGCTTTCGAAATGTTGTAGCTCGCGCTTGCAATACCATAGCCAGCGTTGAAGGTCCCCATGTCAGAGCCAACGTTGACAACGCGGCCCGCGGGTGACTGCTGAATGAGCGGGAGAAGGTGGTTCGTGACACGGACCGCCCCGGCAACGTTGATATCAAACGCTTTGGTCAACTCACTGACGTTTACTTGAATAGTGCCGTCGTCAGGGTAGTACCCGGCGTTGTTCACGAGTGCATCAAGCTTGCCAGTACATAGCCGCGACACACTCTCGGCGGCGCTCGCAACGGACTCCTCGCTTTGGACATCAAGTACAACGTGGTGTGCGTCGATCCCCTCGCGTCTCAACTGAGAGCAGGCTTCCCTCCCCTGATCTGCGCGACGCGCACCAAGAATCACACTGTAGCCCAGTTTGCCAAGCTGACGGGCCGTCTCCAGCCCCAGGCCGCGGTTGCCACCAGTAATAACAGCCGTTTTCGCAGACATTGTGTTTAAAGTTGTTGAAGGGTGATGGTTGTTGTTTTTTTAGAGAGAAATCTTGTGATTGCGTGCGATTGTTAGTGGATCATGAGAAGGTCGAAATGAGGCACGGAAGGGCGGACCAGGGAGTGAGAGGGGGGAGTGGGTGGACAGCGAGAACAAGGAAAAGAAAGAGAAAGCAGCAGCAGGGCCCACCTGATCCACACGCGGCCTCAAGCAAGGGCAGCGTGCGACGCACCACGTGCCTTCCAGAGCGGGCAAAACGCTCACCCTTGCAGACCCGCATGTGGATCCAGGTGGCGCTGCGACTGTAAATGATGGGATTGTGATTATGGCGAGACCTCAGATTAATGTTGGAAACACACGCGACGGCGCGCTGTCCCATTTTGAAAAAGGGGTGACGTCGAATAATAAAGAACAAAAAGAAAAAGGGGAGGGGAAAAAAATTGGTGTGTGAACAGGTATGGGTAAAACAAAATAGAAATAAATAAGGTTGCCTGGTGGTACGAAGGCTGTTCACTTTTGTGTCCTCCACCGCGTTGGCATGCCACACAACTGGGGCTGGTCACTTACCAGGCGAGTGTCTCCTTCTTGTGGAAGTAGCCGCCAGTGGGGCCATCGGCAGGCAGGGTGGCCAGGTACACGTTGGTCTCAGCGCCTTCCTCCACGCTCAGATTCGCATCTGGCCCGCCCATGTCAGTCTTCACCCAGCCGGGGTGGCCCACATTCACCTTAATATTGGTGTCGGCGAGGGCCTTGGCGAGGTTGATCGTGTACATGTTGACAGCGGTCTTGGAGAGGTTGTAAGCCGTGGTGTCGATCGCAGCGCAGTGGATGGCCAGGCTGCCCATGATGGAGCCGACGTTGACAATCCGGCCAGCGGGAGACTTGCGCACCAGCGGGAGGAAGTGGTTCGTCACGCGAACGACGCCGCACACGTTGATGTCGAGCGTCTTGGAGAGCTCCGCGACGTCCACTTCAATCGTGCCGCGAGGTCCGAGGTAGCCAGCGTTGTTGATGAGAGCATCGAGGGAGCCTCCGGTGATCTTCGACACAGCCTCAGCCGCGGCGGCCACGGACTTGTCGTCCTGCACGTCGATGACCACGTGGTGGGAGTTGAGGCCCTCGCCCTTCAGTGTGTCACACGCCGCCTTGGCCTGATCGGCATTGCGCGCGCCAATGATCACGACGTAGCCCAGCTTGCCGAGCTGACGAGCCGTCTCGAGGCCGATACCGCGGTTGCCACCGGAGATAAAAGCAGTCTTCGCAGACATGGTGGGAAGTTGATGTTGGTGTTGTTGTTGTTGAGCTTGTGAGTCGTTGTGAGCTACAGGATGCCCCCACGAACAGAGAGAACAGAACCACAAATAGAAAGAGCAGAACAGAAGGATAATAGAGAGTCGTTAAAGGAGGAAACGCATTTCTTTCCACTTCCACGTTGATGTTCAACGTGAGAGAGAGAGGGTGAAAAGGGGTGACCCAGCAGGGGAGACTTTCACGTGAAGATTTGCTCGTCACAAGTGCTAATTGGCACGCCGCGTCACGGTGGCGTTTTGCGTGACACGAAGTAAAAGAAAAGCGAAGAAGCTGCGACAGGGTCTCCAGAAGTTCGCTGTGCTCTTTCAGTTCCCCTTTTTGTTTTACTTCTTCCAGTTTTTCAAATTGTAGCCCAATTGGAAAATTGTTGTCACTCATTTAAAAAGTGGACACAAAAGAGGGAAATTACTGAAGAAATCTGGGAACAGACCAGACAAGGCTCCCGCACGTTACAAGTCCTCATTTTCTTCGATGATTTCGTACAGTGGATTGGTGTTCTCGATGCCCACGTTGGTGAGCCACGCCTTGTAGTCAGCTGCTTCTGTGCCCTCCAGCACGTTCTGAACCTGGCCGTAAGACTCACACATCCGCTGGTTGCTCGGCGAGACGAGGCAGTGGTTCACCAATTTCTGGAAAACACGGAGACCAGCATCATAGTAGACATCCTTGTAGGACGTCTTCAGCATGTGCTCTGGAGTCTTTTGCAGGCGCTGAGCAATCCGCTTGCTGTGCTGCATCAAGTACGACTCAGAGGCCGTGTGAATGTTGTGGCAAATAGTCGCGAACGGCTCCTTGGACGCGTCGTACCCGCGCGTCTTGGCGCCGTCAACACACAGCCGCTCGGCGTTGCGGCTCCAGACATCCCAGAACTTCCCAGGCGGGACTTCGCGTTTCTTGGTGGACGCCATGGGCTGCTTGTCTCGGTTGTTGAAGGCAACACGAACAAAATCACTCTTCTCCTGGCACCCGGGGCAATCGAGACCGCGATCAGAGAGGAAACTACGCAGCTCCTTGACCTTCATCTTCTTGAAGTCATCCTGGGACAAGGTCGCCGTGGCAAGCGAGCTCACCAGCAGCAAGGCCACCAGAAGCGTCAGCAGAGTAGTCTTGTTCATGGTTTGCTTGATAGATAAGTGGATATGCTGGAAGAAAATGAAAGATTTTAAAAAAACAAGGAAGAGGAAAGGGAAATAAATGAATTTCACGGAAGGAAAAGGTTTCTACATCTGGTATTATTATTTGTGTGGAAGAAAAATAGCTGTGTACGAGGACAACACCTTTGCCGATGAACGCCGAGAAGCGCGACGGCGCTTGGGGAAGCGCAACTCACTCTGTTGTCTATTTTTTGCGCTCGTATTTTTCTGCGACTTTCCTATGCACGCAAGCGAATGTGAGTGTGAAAGACATTTCAGTTGGAAAATGTTTCACTGATGGAGATGAAGCATGTGTGTTCTCAATGTGGGTGTCCATATGTTTGTTCTTTTTTTTTTTTTTGTGTGTGTGTGTTCTCATTTACTATCGCAGCTTGCCAAGAAAAAAAATTGAACCAGAGACAATGAGAAACAAGAAAAATGTAAAATGTGTTAGTGTTACTTCAGTTTAAGCGAGATCGGTTTTAACTCAGTAAAAATTTATTTACTTTCTCCATCTCTCGTTCTACCGATGTCGTGTTCACTCTCTTTCCTTGTGTTATCTAAAGAGGGTACGTGGTGGGACGTCAAGGCCGCAGGCCAGTGAAAGAAGCAGTAGATGTTGAGAGAAGAAAAAATAAAAGGGCGAGTGAGAAGGCGGTTGCCGTTCTGGAGCCTCGCTTATTTATTCGTCATCAGAGGACGCACTCCGGGCACGCTTTTTCGCCGGTGCGCGCGTGCGTCGTCGGTGAATTTCGTCGAAGACTTGCTTCGTGATGCCTTCAAATTCGTCGTGCGCAAAGTACTCCGGGCTGGCGTCGAAAAGCCAGTCTTCAGAAACGGCGGTGACAGTGCGGATGTACGTGTTGCTGGTCAGAACGAGTTCGTTGAAGACAACGAACTTGGGACGGCGGTTCAGATACGTGGAAGGAAACAGGAGGCACTTGACGTCATCCTTGAGCGTCATGAACTGGTTTTTCGTCGGAAGTGAAATGGCCACCTTGGTGAAGTACCCGCGGACGATGGCACGGCGAATCTCGTTGGCGAATTCCATCTCCGGTGTGTTTTCCTCGTTGTTCGCAAATACGCGCTGCTGCTCCTTGGTGTACGTGCTGCAGACGGTCAGGCCCAACCGGCGCATGGTGTTCGTCAGTTGCCGGTGAATGTTGGTCGCCTGCTTAAGAACGCGGGGGTTGATGTAATTTGACGTACACCACGAGGCGCTCTGCTGGTTTGCCTCGTACGCGTTGTACACGTTGAGAAGCGCAACGTGGTCACCTGTCGAATGGTAAAACTGCTCGCGCGAGCGAAGTGCGCGGCCGCGCTGCTCGTTCGAAGGTGTGATGAACGGGTTCTGCACAGAAAGCATGGCGCAAATTCGCGCGATGTCCTCCGAGCAGCCGTAGTCGGGGCTGTGAAGCAGCATCGCGCCCATCTCAGGGTCCACGGGAAATTCGGAGATCTTCTCACCGACTTCGGTCAGGTTGCCGTCGTCATCGAGAGCGCCAAGGTAATTCAGCAACTCCAGTGCGCGCATCAACGTTTCCGGCGCGGGAGGCTCGACAAAGTCGAAATTCACTAGGTCCTCGATACCCATCTTCTTCATGTGAAGCACAATCGATCCCAAATTGCTGCGCAGAATTTCGGGGTACGTGTTCGGTTGCAGCGACGTTTCGAACGACTTGGGAGTGTACAGGCGAAAGCACTTTCCCGGCTTTGTGCGACCAGCACGACCGCAGCGCTGGCGCGCGCTGGCCTGGCTAATTGGCGTCACAAGAAGGGACTCAACACGGAGCTTTGGGTTAAACACCTTCTGCTTCGAGAAGCCGCAGTCAATCACAAAAACAACGCCATCAATGGTCAGCGACGTTTCCGCAACGTTTGTCGCCACGACAATTTTGCGGGTACCGTGGGGCACACTCTGGAACACCTTGCGCTGCTGCGACGGTGGCAGGGCGGAGTACAGTGGCAGCGCACACAGCTCACCCTTGTGGCAATTGGCACTGCTGTGCTCGGCCATTTTAATTCCACTCTGCAGGCGGTCGACCGCGGTTTCAATCTCATCCTCGCCGGTGAGAAAAATCAAAATGTCGCCCTCGCCTTCGTACAGATGGATCTGCGTGGCCGTGCGGATGGCCGCCTCCACGTAGTTCGACTCCGGCGCACGAGAGTAGTACACCTCCACGCCGTACATGCGTCCAGAGATGTGAATCAGGGGCGCCTCGGGAAAGTACTGCTGAAACCGCTTCTCCTCGAGCGTGGCAGACATGACAATCACGCGAAGGTCCGGGCGTTTGCGGAGCAGCTCCTTCACCGCGCCAATAAGAATATCCGTCGAGACAGTACGCTCGTGGGCCTCATCGAGAATAATCACGCTGTAGCGAGTCAGCAGCGGATCGGACATGGCCTCGCGCAGCAGCATACCATCCGTCAAGTACTTCAGGCGTGTCCTTTCTGAGCTCATGTCATCGAAACGCACGTTGTAGCCGACCTCCTGGCCCAGCTCCACGTCCATCTCCTCGGCCACGCGCTCACTAACGCTGGTGGCAGCGACACGACGGGGCTGTGTGCATGCAATGCTGTGCTCCGGGTTGAGCTCTAGAACGTACTGCGGCACCTGGGTTGTTTTGCCACTTCCCGTCTCACCGACGAGGAGAAGCGTCTGATACTGCTGCACCAACTTCTGAATGCGCTCCTTGCCCTCGAAAATGGGCAGCTTCTGGCGACCAGTCAGCAGAGAGTAGTACCGGTTGCTGAAAGCACGGCCTGTCAGAGGGTTTCGCGAATCGGACATGGTGGCGACTTGGAAAAGAAAAACTGTGGGTGAATATCGACACAAAAAAAGCGAGGCGATGGTATAAAATAATAAAAAGAGGCGTGTAGAGAAGAAGGGAGCGAGAGAACGGGAAGGGCAGCGGTTTGCAAGGAGAGAGGGAGGAAGCAGCGCAATAGGATTGAGCTTGCTCTGGAGAGTCTCTTATTTGCAGACAATCCAAACATGCCGAGCTGGTGGCAAAATGCGGAAGAACAAGCATTCTCGTTTGGCCAGCATCAAAGGAAATTCAGCGAAGAAGTAAATCAGCAGGGCAAAAGAGAAAAGAGAAGAAAAAAAAGGAAATCTGGGGGAAGTGCGGGGAATCATTTCCAATTCTGGTTGTGCAGAAACAGAATCACGCGCTGCAGTTCCTGGAGGCGTCCCTCAGCCTCGCGAACGTCGGCGCGCAGGTTCCAGTAGTGGCGGACAAGCAGCTCGTAGGACGAGTCAAGTTGCACGGGCAAATCGCCGTGCGTGGCGTCCTTGGTTGATTCCATGGTTTTTGCGTGTCTTTCCGTCGGCGGGCGGTTCGAGGAGGGGGGAGGGTGGGGGGCGGGATGGTTGTGTGGTTTGGTTGGCGGGGCGAGGCGGGGCGGGGGGAGGGGGGTCCCCTGCGCGGCGCGCCGGCCTCCCCCACCCCAAGGCGCCAGCAGCAACCCGGGGGCCTGCCCGGACCAACGCGCGCAACAACCCACAGGACGCCCCACCGACCGGGCGAACGGCACCCCCGCGCACCGCCGCCCACCGGCGGCGAAAAGCGCGAGCGCGCAACCCGACCGAGGCGGGGATCGCGAGGACAGCCCTCCCCGACGACTGCATCACACAGCACCCATCGGCCCAAAAGCCGCCGCACACCGGAACGCCAACCGCCGTCTCCCGAAAGGCGTAGAGAGCAACCGGGTGGCGGCGCCGGAAAGCCGGCGGCTGCCTGGCGGGCGTGCGCCATCCCCGGATCCTCCCGCGTCGGCACGGCTTTCCGCAATGGTGCTCCGGGGCAAGGCGGCGTGGCATGCCGGGATGTTGCAAACTGCCCCGCCCCGAAGCGGCTGCCGTGCACCGCCACACGCCGATGACGGCAAGTGCAAGCGACCTGAGCCGGGCCGCCGCGTGCACTGCACAGCCCCCCGCCGGACCCAGAGCCGCGGCACGCCGAAACGCCAACCGCGGCACCCCGAGGGACACGGCGAACGACCGAGCTTCCCCGCGAGCCCAGGTGGGTTCTCGCGGGGTGCCGTGCGTGGGTAAAACGACCCCTCCGCGCCGCGGCGCGCCAGACCCCGCGCGGCAACGCTAGACGCCACGCGCAAAAGCAGGCACCCCGCCGCGCTTCCCCTGGCGGGGGACGGGGCTGGCGGCCTGCTTCCCCGGAGGGAGGGTGGGGCCGATTCACCCACAGAGGCGGCACAAACCGCCCCTCGCACACGGAAAAACTGGTTCGTCCGCTCGAAGAAAAATGTGGAGGAGGGGGAAAGGAGTGCGAAGGTGTGTTGTGTGTGAGTTGGTCGCGGCGCGTGCTCCGTTGCAGTTCGCGTCTCCGGCGCCTTTGGTGCCTCTGTGTGCAGTTCCGTGGTCGGTGGCTTTGCCTTTCACCGTTTGTTGCGAACTCTCGCACTCGGCGGTTCGGGTTTCTGTTGCTTTTTCTGAATGTTCGGCGTGCGTAGCCCAGTCGTAGGAACAAGGTTAGGGGAAATATAAAAATATCAAGGTGCCATGAGGCGCCTCTCTTTTTTTTTTTTTTTGATGGTGTTGAACCGGGTGGGGATGCGTGCCGGCACGTTTAGTGCGCCAGCTCAACAAAAAGACTCCCGGCGAGGTAGTTGTGCTCACGCATAAAGGCACGAACGGTGACCGCCTCGGCTGCGGTGCCGCTGACGACGACGGTCTTGTCGGCGCCGTCAGGGAGTTTCGCCGCGGCGGCGAAGAAGGCCGACAGCGCCTCGGCGTCTAGCGCACCGACACCCTCCGTCCACGTCGCTGGCGGCTCGTCGAGGAGGAACGTGCAGGACGTCGTGTCGCTCGCGCACGCACGCACTATTTGCTGGTAGCTCATCTCCGTGCTGTTCCGCGCCGCATAGAGAACGTGGAGGTGGGTCAGATGGTCCTTAAAGGGCGACGCCGTGGCCGCGCGGAGAAGCTGCAGCAGCGGCGCGACCCCAGTCGGCGCGGAGGCCACCACGAAGAGGTTCTGCGTCTTCTCCAAGTGGCTGATCATCCCGTCGGCCACGGGGTCCGTGGCGCCGGGCCGCGCCTCCAGCACGTCGCCCGCGTTCAGCGTGTACAGCCACGCGTGGCCCGCGGCCGGCGTGGCAGGCAAGTAGACGGCCACCTTGCCCAGCTGCGTTGGTGCCGTGACTGGCACCACCAGCGCCACGCGCTTCTGGCCGTCATGGCCACGACGCAGGCTCAGCGGCTGCAGCGTGCGCAGACCGCTCACCTGAAAGCCACTCGGCAGACCCAGCACGAGCTGTCGCGCGCCTTCGTGCGCGCCGTTCTCGGCACTGCCCTTCTCCGGCACAATTTCCTCCACGACCACACCCGTCCACGCGTCAGGTGTGAGCGCCGCGGAGAGCAGCGCCGGCGCAGCTTTTGCCGCACGACGACCGGCGATGCGACCAAACACGACGCACTCGAGCAGCGAGTTGCCGCCGAGACGGTTGTTGCCATGCACGCCGCCGGTGACCTCGCCCGCGCCATACAGACCGAGGATTGGCAGGCGCATCCCCAGCTGGTCCGTCTTGGCGCTCTGGACCTCGCTGGTCGGCGA
Source organism: Wallacemonas sp. Wsd (assembly GCA_030849645.1). Classification (NCBI taxonomy): domain Eukaryota; phylum Euglenozoa; class Kinetoplastea; order Trypanosomatida; family Trypanosomatidae; genus Wallacemonas; species Wallacemonas sp. Wsd. Next base: position 9,465 of record JASANQ010001109.1, on the reverse strand, counting down.
GATGAGGCAGCCGCCCATGGTGTAGTGGATCGATGGGGTGACGTAGGCCACGTAGAACGGGCCCTGGGGACCTAGCACCGACGGGAACACGCTCTTGCCCGTCAGGGGGCAGGCCCGGCTGGCTTCGGTGGATAGCGCGTGGTAGCTGTTCAGAGTCTGCATCAGCGCCGCCTCGTCACAGCCAATGAGCGCCGCCAAGGCCGTCGCGTTCTCGGCCATGGTGAAGAGACCCATCTTCTTCCAGTAGAAACCGAGCGTGCCCTCACCGAAGAGCTTCGCAGATGCGTCGTTCAACACACAGTAGGCGAACTTGCGGCCGTCGGATTCGGGAAAGACGTCCCCTTGGGCGAGGATGGCCTGCGAGACAACAGAGCGCAGCTCGAGCTCGTTGATGAAGCGCTCACCGCGCTTGTTGAGGAGAATGCCGCCGGAACCGCGGAGCGCTTCGGGACCGAGGAACACCGTCTTGGCGCGCGGGTCCTTTGGACTGATCAGACCGGTCGGGTGCAGCTGCACCTTGTCCATGTCCACCAGCTGCACGCCGAGCTCGCGCGCCATCTTGACGCCATCGCCCGTCGCCCAGACACCGTTGGTGGTCGGAAACGCCGCGAGCTGCGGGGCGTACTCCTGCAGCAGGGAGGTCTCGGTGTGGTCGTTGGAGAAGCCACCGGTGGCGAGAATGACGGCGTCGGCAGGCGAGCTTTTGCGCGTGACACTGGTGGTACCGTCTTCGTTGGTGTGGCTCTGGTCGTATTCGACTCCCTCGACAACCGTCACCGTGTCACCGGCGGGGAGCGGCTGCGTGGTCGACAGGAGCTTCACCAGGCGGCTTTGCGTCTCGATCGTGACCAGGTCGGCGAGCTCGCTGCGGATGTACTTCTCCAGCGTGCTGACGGTCGTGTAGCCAATCGGCATCGGCGCCCCGTTCGGCTTCTCCGGCGCACGGTGGCAGCGCTTGCGCGACGCGCCGCCAAGCTGCGAGAGCTGGCTCAGCGGAATGCCGAACGTGGTGAGCCAGTGCACGGCCTCCGCGCTCTTCTGGGACAGCATCTGCACCAGCCCCGGCTCGCACTGGCCTCCCTTGCCCGAGCGGAACGTGTCGCGCTCAAAGTACTTGGCGCTGTCCTCGATGCCCTGCGCCTTCTGCGCCTCCGTGCCCCAGCCGTTGATGCCGGAGGTGGCCTTGCCGCTGTTGCCGCCCAGGCGCGCTTCCTTTTCAAGCAGCAGCACCCGGGCACCGTGGCGCGCGGCTTCGATGGCGGCGGACTGGCCCGCGAGGCCGCCGCCAATAATCACAACGCGGCGCGTCACCGCTGCGGTGGCGCTGCTCATCATGCTCTTGTCCGATGCTGTGTTTTCGTTGTCGTGGTTCACTTTCTCGACCGCCGGGGGCGAGGTCACAGAGGAGGAGAAGGGAGGTGGCGAGGAAGAGGGCGAGAGAGGGGAGGAGGGGGGTGCGGCAGGCTTGGACAGGTAAAAAGCCGTCTCCACCACCATGAGGCCGAGAACAAGACACACCAGCAACCGCACGGTAGAACGGGAGAACCGTGACGATGGCGCTGCATGTGAGGTCTTGTCGGAGGCACGGCCACGCTTGGCTGTCGCAGGGCTGGCAGCTGCCGGACCTGGTGAGGTGGACTGTGTTCGCTGGCGCATTGACTGAGCGAACTGGCGGGCGACGACGAAACGGATTTTTTTTTGCTTCGATAGTTTTTCACTGGTCGGCAGACGAGAGCGAGAAGAAGAAGAGAGAGAGAGAGATGAAGAGGGTGGGGACAGGGTCAGGGCCGAGGATTGCAACAAACTTGCTTTTCTTTGCGTTCGTCGTGCGGGCGGAGGCATCAACGAGCAGCAGAAGCAGCAGTCTGGCTTGCCATCCTGCTCATACAAACACCGCGCGAGCGTAGAGCGAGGGAACAAGACGAATCGCTTCGACTAGGCTACGCGCGCCACACACGTGTGAATGTCAGGCACATGGGGAAAGGGAGGCAACTAGTGCTGTACAGAAGGGGGGAACGGGGTAGAGGACGTGCTCGGGGCGGATCGCCCTACTCCGTCCCCCCCCACACCTGTTGCTTGACGATAGGTCATCCTCCTTTCCCTCTGCGTGATCTTTTTCTTTGCGTCATTGGTCTTCGTTTGATGCTACGAGAAACATATCAATAATTACGTGCTTGATGGGCTCTTGAGCGTGTACGTCTGCAGCAGTTGTCTTCTGAATTTTATTCTCAAATATGAAATTGCCTTGCAGCTCCGCAGAGGGAGAACCATTTTTGACTACCGAGAGAACTGAACGAGAGGAGCCATACACACGACACACTCTCAACGCCAAACATACATATATATAAATTTTTTTTGTCGGAGAAAACACGGTAGTAAAAAAGAAAAAGGAGAACAAACAAACGAAGGGAATCATGTAAAATAAGGGCGAAAAAACTTGTGATGGGGGAAGATCGGTGCGTGAGAAAGGATCGAAAAGCTGGGGAAGCTCTGAGAAAAAAGAGAGAAAAGACTGTGGGCGGGAGCGAGCCACGCCAGCAAACAAGAACCAAAAAAGCACCAGTTGGAAGAAGAAGAAGAGAGAAACAGAAAGCGACCACAAGCGAGGAGGAAAACAGAGAAGGAAGAAGAAGAAAACAAACAAGGGTCCAGATATTTTACTTTCATTTTTTCTTCACGCGTTGCAGTACAGTGTGTTTTGTTCTTCNAAAAAAGAAAAAGGAGAACAAACAAACGAAGGGAATCATGTAAAATAAGGGCGAAAAAACTTGTGATGGGGGAAGATCGGTGCGTGAGAAAGGATCGAAAAGCTGGGGAAGCTCTGAGAAAGAAGAAAAGAAAAGACTGTGGGCGGGAGCGAGCCACGCCAGCAAACAAGAACCAAAAAAGCACCAGTTGGAAGAAAAAGAAGAGAGAAACAGAAAGCGACCGCAAGCGAGGAGGAAAACAGAGAAGGAAGAAGAAGAAAACAAACAAGGGTCCAGATATTTTACTTTCATTTTTTCTTCAGGCGTTGCAGTACAGTGTGTTTTGTTCTTCTCGTTCTCCCTCCTTTGTACTCCTTTTTTTCGTCGTTTGGGTACCACCACACGTCATCTCCCACTTTTTGTCGGTGTTGGAGATGTCGTCGGACAAGGCTGAATAAAAAGGAAAACTAATTTTTGTCGTCGTTAACGCTTGTCTTGCGGGTGTCAGTAGAAGGTCAAAACAGAAATAAGAGAAAAAGACCCGATACGAATCCTGGCCCAACTCCACATCAACCAACTTGCCGTGCATTTTCTGTCAAAGGAGCGACGAGGAGAAGGAAAAGAATGACAAGAAGAACCATGCTCCTTGCCCCTTGCTCTCTCTTTCCCGTTTTTTTTCCCCCCTGGCTGCCCTCCCTTGACCCCGTTTTCCGCGAGGCACGGTTAGACCTTGGCCGGCGGGTCCGTCTCATCGACCGTGCGGACAAGAGCCATGTTGTAGCCCTGCTTCGCGAGGGCGGCCTTGACGACGCGCTGCATGATCGGCGGGCCGCAGATGACGACCAAGAGGTCGTTGGCCGGGGGCTGCACGGCCGAGCGGAGCAGGCTGGGGTCGATGAAGCCGACCTCACCGGTCCAGTTCGCCGGAGGCTTGTTCAGCACAAAGGTGGACGAGAACTTGTCCTTGCCGTGGTCGTTCTCGTAGCGGCTCAGCACGTCGCGGTAGGTCAGCTCCTGCACGTCCTCGGCGGCGTAGATCAGACGCATGCTCTCGAGCGAGTCCACAAACGGCTTCTTGAGCGCGGCGCGGACAATCTGCAGCATCGGGGCGATACCCGTGCCACCCGCCACCAGAGCCAGCTTGCGCAGCTTGAAGCTCTTGAAGTAAAAATGGCGGGCCGCGAAGCGGCGGTCAATGACGAGGCCACCGCAGGCCTTCATCTCCACGGCATCGCCGGGCACCAGGGCACTGAGCCACTCGGCCAGGCGGCCCTTGTCGCTGCGCGCGAGAATGCCGATGCAACCGTAGTCGTCCGGCAGCGTGATGGGGCTGTAGTAGCCGACGAGCTTCTGGCCATCCCACTCACCGCGGATGCCGATGAACTGGCCGAGGGCCAGACCCGTGCGCTGCAACGCACCGGGCAGGTTGAAGCGTAGGACACGGGAGCCCTGGCCGTACTCGCCACCCTCGCGGTACTCGCGCAGCACCACGGTGCGCCACTCCTCCATGGAGAGCGCGGTGCGGTGCTTCTGCACAATCGTCGCCGCGCGATCGCCGGCAATGCGGCCAAACACGACGCACTCGAGCAGCGAGTTGCCACCGAGACGATTCTTGCCGTGCACGCCACCGGTGACCTCGCCCGCGCCGAAGAGACCGAGAATCGGGCGGCGGCACGGTGGGACGGCGGTCTGGTCAAAGGTCTGCACCTCCGCGGAGGGCGAGATGAGGCAGCCGCCCATGGTGTAGTGGATCGACGGGGTGACGTAGGCGACGTAGAACGGGCCCTGGGGACCAATCACGCACGGGAACACGTTCTTGCCCGTCAGCGGGCAGGCGTGGATGGCCTTGCTGGAGACCTCCTGGTACGTGGCAAGGGTGTCCTTGAGGGACGGCTCCGGGCAGCCAATGAGGCTGGCCAGCTCAGACACGTTCTCGACCTTCTTGAAGAGCCCGAGGCGCTTCCAGTAGAAGCCGAGCGAGTTGATGCCAAAGAGCTTCACGGCCTTCTCGTTCAACACACAGTAGGCGAACTTGCTGTTGCCGGACTCCGGGTACACGTCGTCCTGCGCCATGATCGCCGCAGAGACAACAGAGCGCAGCTCGAGCTCGTTGATGAAGCGCTCGCCGCGCTTGTTGAGGAGAATGCCGCCGGAACCGCGGAGCGCCTCGGGGCCGAGGTACTTGGTGCGGCTGGAGGGGTCCTTGGGGTCAATGAGACCGGTCGGGTGCAGCTGCACCTTGTCCATGTCCACCAGCTGCACGCCGAGCTCGAGCGCCATCTTGACGCCATCGCCCGTCGCCCACGTGCCGTTGGTGGTCGGGAAGGTCGCGAGCTGCGGGGCGTACTCCTGCAAGAGAGAGCGGATCGTGTGGTCGTTGGAGAAGCCACCGGTGGCGAGAATGACGGCGTCGGCGCGGACCTTCATCATCTCGTCAGAGCCATCGTCCTTGTACTCGACGCCCTCGACACGCCGCACGGTCACGCCGTCAGCGCGCTTGAAGGAGCGGTGCATGAGCTTTGCCACGTGCACGTTCGTCATGACGGTGATCTTGTTGGCGAGGTTGGTACGGATGTGCTGCTCGAGGATGCGCATAATGGTGAAACCAATCGGGACCGGCGTGCCGTCCTCCTGGTCGGGGGCACGGTGGCAGCGCTTGCGAGAGGCGCCGCCGAGCTGCGAAAGGACGGAGAGAGGCACACCGAGGTTGATGAGAAAGCGAATCGCCTTGGCGGACTTCACGGAGAGCGTCTTCACGAGACCCGCGTCGGTCGTGCCGCCGAGACCGGAGCGGAAGGTGTCGCGCTCAAAGTACTTGTCGCCGTCCATGACGCCCTGCTGCGCCTGCGTGGTCGTGCCCCAGGCGTTGATGCCCGAGGTGGCCTTGGCGCTGTTGCCGCCCAGCTTCTTCTCCTTCTCGAGCAGCACAACAGTTGCACCGCAGTTGGCGGCCTCGATGGCGGCACAGCAGCCCGCCAGACCGCCGCCAATGACAACCACGCGCGCCGGCAGAGAGCCGGCAATGCGGTTGGCGCGCATCTCCGTGCTCTCGGTGGCCTGCTTGAACATGGTCGCGACGACCTCGCCCTCGCGGGTGTAGGTGGTGTAGTCGCTGACGGTGTTCTTGAGGTACTGCCAGCTGCCGAGGAGACGGCGGACGTGGCCGGGGTCGCGCTGGAGCAGGGCGGCCGTGGCCAGGGCATCGGCGTACATGCAGTTCACACACTGCACGCTCACCTGGGACATGTCCGTGTCGGAGGGGTGCATGAGGGACTTGGTGATGGAGTCGTACGTCGAGGCGTAGAGCTTGCCATCGGGGCCGCGAATGACGTTCTCGTAGTCACCGCTGGTGGCGATGGACTCGTTGGAGAGCGGGATCACGCGGATGTAGGCCTTCTGCTCATCGTTGCTCGCGGGCGCCGTGGCGTCCTCGTTGACCTTGATGTCGTTGATCGCCGGGGGGCGAGTGATACCGACGGCCCAGGGCTGGCGGGCGGCGTTCTTGCCGCTCGCGCGCACGTCGCCACCCCACTCGAAGAAGACGTCCTGGTGGCCCAGCTCATTCAGGCGCTCCACCACGTAGTCCACACCGAAGCCCTTGTTCACCGCACCAAGGTCGAGCTTGGCGTCGTCGTGAAGGCGGGAGATGGTGCCCTTGTTGAAGTCCAGCGCGAAGCTGCGGGAGAGGGCGAGCTTGCTGCTGAGCGCGTGCACACGGTCGTACGACACGGTCGTCCCCGCGCGCGCCGCGTCGCGCAGCTCCTTGATGATGCCACCAACGGCGGGGTCGAAGGCACCGCGGGAGGCGGCGCACACCTCCTGGCAGCACTGCATCACACGCGATAGCGGCTCCGACATCTGGTGCACCTTGCCGACAGGGAGCTGGTTCACCAGAGAGAGCTCGCTCTGGGGGTTGAAGACATCGAGGGTCGTGTGGACGAGCTGCAGGGTGGACTGGAGCACCTCATCCGAGTCCTTCTGCACCTTTTCGTAGGTCGCGGGCGTGGCCACCACCTTGAGGGTGTAGGGCACCGTGTGGACGAGATCCTTCTTCATGTACACTTTGTGCATGCTCTCGCCGACTGGGGTATCGCGCAGCAGCGCACGGGCTGCCGCGTCGCGCTCCTTGGCCGCGCGCTCGGGATCCACCGCCACAACTGACGCTGAGCTACGTCCGTCCGCCATTGTCGATGTCAACGGGAGAGAAGAGAAGGGAAGGGGTAAAAGAGGTGTCTGTGCGTGTATGAGAAGACGTTAAACACAGCACACGGAAGGCTCTTGACGTTGAGTGGAAGTCAACAGGAAGATTCCTCTTTTTTTTTTTGAGTAGAAAAGGGGCGAGAGAAAAGAAGGGGGTACTTTTGACGAATTCAACGGGCAGACGAAAAAAAAATATGCCGAATGCTAGTTGAGATTTCTTTGGGTGTTAGTTAGATAAAGCTAAGTGACGTTAAGACTGCGCAGAATGAAAACGAAAAGGAAAGAAAGAGGGCCAACATGAGAGAGGAGAGCGATGGAAAGGGAGAGGGGAGGAGGGGGGGGGGGGGGGGCACAGGTGGGCAGTATGAGTGATGAAAATGTGATGTGCAGGATTAGGTCTCCACGGATGCACCACGTGACGCACTGGGACAGAGCAGACACGGGCGAGGGACCACAGGAGCCGTGAAATGCGCGCCATGTCTGAGAGAGACAGTGGACAACGACGGAACGCGGTAGATCCCCCTTCACGTTCAGAACAAGGTGAAACACTTGCATACCAATAGGGCCTGCACGCGCGTTGCACGCCACCCCTCACACACTTTTTGGATGATAGTTTCGAGTATTTTTGTTTTGTTTCGTGTAGGTCCCACTTGTTGTTGTTGTTGTTCTTGGACTTCAAGATGGCAATAACGGCTCCGTCTTTCCTTCCGTTCTTCACGACCGCAGTCACGCCCCAACAACCACGCACTGATTAGTCCGTGAATGCGTGCGTGGATGGAGCCGCGTCGCGCGGAAAGCAAGATGAAGCAAGAGTAGAGAGGAAAAGAAAAAGGATAGTGAGTCTTTTCGCGCACACGCGTTAATGGGCTTTGTGAAAAAAAAAAAAAGAAACAAAAGGAGCTGGTGGCACATCAACACTGTGGTACGACACGGCATACCACCCCAAGCCAGCCAACAGACAACTCAGCTAAACACAGCAGCAACACACCAAAGAGAGACACCGAGAAAAAAAAAAGGAAAAGGAAGGAAACGGAAGGAAAAGTGACTGGGTTTTTTCTTGCTTCTTCTTGACACTCACCCACTTCTTTTCCATTTTCTCTTCGATGACTCTCTTTTTTTTCTTCACTTTTCGTCAACCAATTCAGTTTTTTCCCCTTCACGCCTGACTTGTTTTCTTTTTCAGTTTCCGAAGCTACCAGCGCCATGCGCGCGTGAGGGAGGCAGAGATGTGTGCGACCAACTTCTCCCCTCTCTTCCCACGCTAGCGACGGCGCGGCGCAGAGACTGGACGGCTTGAGCCATCCCTATTCGTGTAGGCGTCGAGAATCTTCGCCTGCACCTCGCCCATCGACAGCAGTTCCTCGTGGCCCTCCTTGTTCGGGTCCAGGCCGGTGGTCTGCTCAAGGAACTTGGCGAGGTGCGTGTCACCGCTGGAGGCCCCGCCACCGAGAGCCGCGGTAGATTCCGACGTGGGGCCCGCCGCGTCCAGCACGCCGGGGAGCAGCGTGGCCGGCATGCCCTCGATCAGCTCAGCAACCTTGGTGTACGCCTCGAGGCGCAGACCCTCGCCAATGCGCAGGGTGCCCGGACTGCGCGTGGTATCGATCAGGTACGCCTCCGCCTCTTTCATCGGCAGCGCGTTAAACTCTGGGGCAATTTCACGCTGCATCTCCAGCGCGGCCTGGAAAGTCGCCAAGCGGCGCAGCTCATTGCCGCTCTCGCGATCGTGCTCCATCCAGCGACGGAGGAGGAGGTTGTACTGCTTGCCCCACTGGTAGTAGCCATCGCGAAAGTGGAGGACCTTGAGGTAACCCATCCAACTCAAGATCTGCGCGGCCATCAGGGAGCGGGGACCGTACTGGCAGTAGCAAATGATCATCTCATCCGGCCGAGGCTTGGGGAAGCCGTAGGCCTGCTCAAACTCCTCTGGCGTCGAGTGGAAGGCCTCGAAGAGCTCGTGCGCGGGCAGCACCTTGGCGCCCTCAATGATCCCCCAGGAGGTGACCTCGTTGACGGTGCGGCAGTCGAGAAGAAGAATGCCGTCGTCGTAGTCGGGCCGCGTGGTGGTGAGGCAGTCCTGCTCCTCGGGCGTCAGCTGCGCGAGCACGGCCGAGGAGGCCAGCACGGGCGACATCTCGCTGGTCGCCGCGAGGCTGGTCTCCTCGTCTCCGTCCACGTGTCCACGACGAAGTAGGTGGTTGAGGCCACCGAACCGCGGCAAGCGAGCGGCATCAGCCACAGAGCGAGTCGTGCTCTTCGTCAGTGCCTCCACGCGCTGCTTCACCGCTTCCTTCTTGCCCAGAAAAGCGCCGCGTCGCACATTGCGGCTGCGGATCAGATTGGCAATGAACTCGCAGTCCACTTGTGGGATCGAGCGATCGAGATCGGCCAAAGTCGGCTCCGGCCAGTCGCTCGCGCCGTCGCCGCCGGACTCGCTGCCCGCCTGCTCAGCCGCTCCCTGGTGCGCCACGGCCGTGTTCGCATCCGGCTGCGAGGCGGCCGCCGCCGATGTGGAGGCTTTGAGTCGCTCCTCGTGGGAGGCGAGCTCGAACTCAGCGCGCATACTGCCGAGCTCCTG
>JASANQ010001108.1:0-30633 GCA_030849645.1 Wallacemonas sp. Wsd | reverse complement strand
ACGTTCTCCGTTGCCCACACGTTCAAGTCGGAGGAGGATGTCGAGCTGACTGTCCGGAAGGGCGAGATTGTCGAGGCGGTCGACAACGTTATTCAGGACGGCTGGATCAAGGTCCAGGTGCGCGGAGACGGGGCCCGTCACGGGTTCGTGCCCATGTCGTACCTGCGCGAGGACGCCACCGCTGCGGCGGAGAGCAAGAAGGCGGCTCAGAGCGCGGCCGCCTCGCCATCGCGGCGCAGCGCGGACACGACTCCGCGACGCCCGACCGCCCCGAGCGCGGCGGTGCGCACCCCGGCCGGCGCGTCGCCGACGGCCGAGTCCGGCGCGGCACCGGACCTCAGCAGCGTGCGCGGCTCGCCGTACCACACAAGCCCCGCCAAGCCGCCGTCGCCGTCGCGTGTGGTGGAGCGCGTGGCCCCGCTCGAGCAACCGCTGGAGCCGACCACGCTCACACCCGCACAGGTCTCGGCAGGCCCTGTCAGCCACACACTGCTGCAGAACCCTGACGCCGTCGTGGAGTCGTTTATGAAGAACGAGGTGTACTTCAAGCAGCTGATGCGCAAACGCGCCGAGGCCATCACCAGCATGCAGAACAGCCTCGAGGAGGCCGTGACGGAAGTGGCGGCCTGCAAGGACCGCAACGCCGCACTCGCGCGAAAGCTGCGCGACCTGGACCAGGCCATTGAGCGCGAGCACCACCGCTGGGAGGAGCGCGTTGGCGAGGAAAAGGATTACATCAGTCGGTCCCTTGCCTACAGCACCACTGGCGGTAGCGGGAAGGGTACTAGCTTTCTCGCCCTGGAGGGGACTGGAATGCCAGGCGCGCGTAGCACCCCTCAACGTGGTTTGGCAGCGGCCGAGTTGTAGCAGTAGCGGTTGTTGTTCCCTGTGCTCTTCCTCATTAGACGCCGCCCCCCGTTTCTTTCCTGTTTTCCTTCCTTCTTTGCTTCCAAGATTTCACAAACCCTTTTTAGATTGTCCACAGGTTCGGCGATTCGGTGGGATTGGCTTGCCAACGTCACCGATAGCTGCTCTTCCTCTGTTTGAATACCTTCCTTTCCTTTACACACATTTCACTCATTGACCTCTCCTATTCTGTCTGTTCGACTCGGCACTGGCTGGTCCATCGCCCAACGAGTCGGCGACGTGAAAGCTGTATGCTCTTTCTCTCCATCCGACTTGTCTCCGTCCTTGGCGCTTGTGCTGTGACGCACAGAAAATGTCCTCTCGCTCAAGCACGGCGCTTTACTGTGTCCCATCCGCACCATTATCATAAGCATATCCTCACCATCTCCTTGTCCTCCCTCCTTCCGTTTTTCCCTCTCACCCTCTTTTGTTCTCACCCTGTTAGGCGGGAACAGACGGGCCATTGGCAGTCTGATTTTTTGGTTGTTCTTGTTGAGGTTCCTGTTACCTACTCTTGTTTTGTTTCGTTGTGTTCTGCTTTCCTCGATTTGTCCGTGTCGTTTCTCGCTTTTTTTTTTTGGTTTGTACTCTTTTGCATTTTCCTTCCTGGAATTTTCTGTGCCCTTCCTTCCTCCTTTCCATCTACTACTACTCCTTTTTTTTTTTTGGCGCCTGCGCGCCGCCCCACATGTGAACAATGCGCAAGCGCAATGCACAGTTTGTGACGACTGGCGGCAGTTTGCTAATCAACATCGCCAGTAGTGTCGGCGTGATCATCATTAATAAACGCCTTGTTTTCCAGGAGGCGGGCTTCCGGTTCAGCACCATCCTAACGCTCATCCACTTTGTGGTCACCTTTCTTGGCTGCCTCTTCTTCGCGCACCTTAAACTGTTCAAGGTGAAGAAGCTACCGTGGCTGCGCGTGCTGCCACTTAGCTGCGCCTTTTGCGGCTCCATCGTGTTCAACAACCTGTCGCTGCTGACGAACACGGTGAGTGTGTACCAGGTGTCCAAGATTGCGTGCACCCCTTTCATCGTCTTTATCGAGGGGCACTTCCACGGTCGACAGGAGAAGAAGCGAACGCTGTGGGCCCTTGTGCCGGTGTGCCTTGGTGTGTTCTTCACCACCTACGGCGACACGCGACTGACGGTGTCCGGTACGGTGTACGCAGGGCTCGCCGTGATCTCGAACTCACTGTACACGATTTGGGGCAAGACGAAGCAGGACGAGCTCGGCGCACAGCCCCTGCAGCTGCTGATGTACCAAGCTCCGATGAGTGCGTTGATGTTGCTCTTCATCGCACCCGCCTTTGACGGGATCGAGCCACTGCGCGCGTACACAGTGACCTCCACCACTGTCTGGTCCATTGCACTTTCCTGTTGCTGCGCGTTCGGTGTCAATTTTTCGTTTTTCCTCTTTGTCGGAAAGACGTCTCCGCTCACCATGAACGTTGTCGGGTACTTCAAAACAATCCTCGTCTTCGTCTGCGAGTTTTTGTTTGTGCCAAGCGATGTCACCACATGGCAGAAGCAGTTTGGTATTCTGCTGACGTGTGTCGGCTTGGCCTTGTACTCAGGCTTCAAGTATCAGGACACCGTCGCTGGTGCGCCGCCGCAGGAGAAGCCAGGGGCGGCTGTTGAGGACACACCCAACACAACCTACGTGAAGATTCGACCCATTGACATTGTGTAGAAGTACCAGTGGATCGCTTTTTCCTCGGTTGTTGACTACAGGGCCAACCCACCATTTTCTTTTTTTTTTCTTGTCCTCCGTGAACATCGGCCACGAACGATCTATCTCTCCTCCCAGAACATGACTACCAACTGTCATGTAAAAAAAAAAAAAAAGCAGGCCGTGTGCGAGGTGCTTTTGCTCGCAAGAGTTGGTCACAGATTTGAGATGCATCCGGCCCTTGCCGCTCGTACTCCATATGTTTTGTCCAACAGCACACTCTAATATTACGGCGACACGCATGCTCTGTGCCGCCGGTTCTGTCATTGTTCATTCATTGTGCGACTGCCTCCTCACTTCACATCCCCCTCCCTCCACTCACCTCTCTTCGATTTGTGTCTTTTCTCCATGCAGGGTTCAGTCGTTGCACGCGCTTGTGTGTGTCTCCTCGTTGCTTCCTCAACCTTCCTCCTACAATTCGTTCTCTCAGTGAACTTGTGCGTTACCCCCCCCCCCCCCCCGCCAATTCGTTGACACACATAGTCTGCTTTCCTTTCACTGGGTCTCCTTTGTGTTCACCCCAACATACTAAACAGTCACCACCGTCGCCATGCCCACACTTCGACGTGTGTTGGTCACATTGGCCATTCTCACGGTGTCCTTGGCGCTCTCATTCGCCAGTGGCGCAACACCGTCCGATCCGTTCGTGGAGGTGCAGCTGTGCCAGGAGGTGCACGGCTTTGCGGGCGAGGTGAACGACCACCTGCTGATCAAGGTGCCCGAAGACGTGCCGGAGACTGGCACCCCCATCTACGCGATCGCACGCGCCTTCCCCGTGCAAATGGGGGCTATGGTGCAAAGCTGGCTGAGCATGAACGCCACCGTTGACGGCGTCCGCGGCACCGTGGCGGCGTCCGACGACAACGGCATCATGCGCATCAGCGGCGTCTCCAAGGGCAAAACCCTCCGCATCAACGTGAATCGAATGCGCGCGGACGGGCCTGTGCCGTTCCGCCTGTACACGTACCAGGCGAGCACGTTCACCTGTGCGATTCCCATTTCGGAGTCCAATGCCTTCATCGCCCCGCTGCCGAACGACCAGTCCCTGGTCTTCTTCGCGGTCTCTGTGCCCAAGGTGTACCCGTGCGCAACCATCTGGATCCAGCACGACCACGGCTTCATCTTTGGTGACACGACCGCCGCGCCGGTGGAGAAGCGGTACTTCTACGTGGTGGACAGCTCGAACAAGCGGCACCTGTACCTGGGCGGCGACACCGTCTGCCACCGCTCCGCGACAGAGCCGCTGATCATTGCGTACTACTCGCACGATCAGTCACCCGACATGCCGCTCGTGCGCATCCGCGTCTCGTACGGCGAGGGGCCTGCCAGTGAGGCTATTCCCGAGTCGCCCGGCAGCGCCGGCGGCACCGGCGACGAACCCGAGACGGGTGGCACGCCCGGCAAGGGCACGGACAAGAAGACCACTGGCAGCGCTGGCGGCGGCTTCTTCGCGAGCCTCGGTCGCCTGCTTCTGGTGGCTTTCTTGCTGGGTGCCGCCTACCTGATCGCCGGCTCTGTCTACAACTATCGCTCGCGCGGCGTCACGACGTTCCCTGAGTATGTCCCTCACGTGGATGCCTTCCGGTCGGCTGTGGCGACGGCAATGAACAAGGGCGCGCCGCGCCACGAGTACAGCCCTCTCAACACAGCCGGTGCGGAGCGGAACCCGTTCGAGGTGTGACGGTCCAGCGTCTGTGTGGGCACACGCTTTTGCTTCCCCATTTTTTCTTCTTCTTTGGTTTCGTCCCCTTCACACAGGTGATGAGTGCAATAAGCCGGGAGAGAGACGCCTCTTGCGTATTGCTTGCCGCGGAGTGCGTGCACGACTCTTGTTCCTGTCGATCAGTTCAGTCCCATCACGCACGTGCGCGTGCGCACCGGGCCTTGTTGTTATTGTTTCTGGAATCACTGCTCCAAGACAACCAATAAGAAGAGTATCATTGCTGCGACAATACACAACCCAACAGCCACCACGGAGGTCGCGCGCCGCCGACTACACTCGGCATGTCTATCTGACGAGTCACCGTTTTGCCATGTCCGGCGACCCCTGGCACTATCCACAACAACAGTGTGAACCTCACGGGATCGCGTCAGTTGTCCCCTGATCGTGGCTGTTGTTTGTTTTGGCGAGACAGTGCAGACACACCGCCATCACCCGTCGCGCCAAAGTCCACCACCACTACATTCCATCTCGCGTCATTTCCTGCCTTCTTCTTTCTTTCTCTCTCTCTCTCTCTCTCTCTTTGCCTTGCGAATCACCGCCTCTTGTGAACCAGTTCTTGTTGTCACTGGCTGCTTGCCTATCCTTTTCTCTCTGTTTCTCCCAAGGAGCACTAGCCAGTATGAAGAGCGGTCTTGTCTTTGCACGCTCGGCCAACGTGGCGGGTCGCAGTGCCGCGGCGGCCGCCCTGACGGAGCAGCGCCGCCATGCCACGCGGCTGTACACGTCCTACTTCCCCGGTCGTCTCTTCCCCAGCCAGCTCGTGCGTCCCAAGGCGCGCCTGCCGGCCGGTGTGTCGGCCTCGGTGGCCCGCAGCGGCGTGCGTCCCGCGAGGCACGAGGCCGCAGCGCAGCCCGCCGATGGCGAGGCGGAGCCGGTCACGTGGGAGGACGCCTCCGCCACGGATCTCGTCCACGCGAACACGCAGGGCCAGCGCGCGGTGTCCGCCGAGGCGGCCCTGCCCCCGCGCCCGTACGTGCCGCTCGGCGAGGTCGCGAAGATTGAGTTGCAGGGCGACTACCACACCGAGGGCGGCGCGCACCAGGAGGCGCTCGAGCACTACGGCGTGGTGGCCAAGGCGTACGACCTCGCCTACCCCGAGAACCACCCGCAGCGCATCGGCATTCGACTGAAGCTGGCCGGTGCGTTCCGCCGCACGGGGCGGCTGGACAGCGCCAAGGCGAACGGCGAGGCGGCGCTGGCCATGCTGGATGTGGCGACGCGCGCACCGCTGGAGCTCATCGTCGAGGCGCTCCTTGAGCTCGGTCTGACGCTCGAGGCGCTGAGCGACGCCAATGCCGGCGCCGTCTTTGAGGAGGCCATCGTCGTCGTGAACCAGTACCACGACTTTGGGGCCTCGCATCAGATGGTGCGCCTTCTGCCGCGCCTTAGCCGCCGCTTCAACCTTAATTACGAGGAGAAGTTCCTCTACTACTCGCCGCTCGACTACGACCGCGTGTTCGCGCTCTCGGACCAGTGTCTGGAGCGCGCGGAGGCCGTGCACCGCGCCGCCAAGGACTCCGAGGGCGTCATTCGCGTGCTGCAGACCCGCAAGGAGCTGATGGATAAGAAGTTCTTCAACATGCGCGACTTTGCCGGCCGCATTCACACGATGCGGGGTCACTGGATGCGCCAGGCACGCCACCTGACCAACGCCCCGACGCCCGAGGACATTCTGCGCTACTCGCCCACCATCCACCAGGTCTATCGCGACTTCCGGTTCGAACTCAACGCCCCCATTGGCCGCGAGAAGGAGGTGCAGCCCGGCGTCAACCGGACGGTCATGGACATGGGTAATCCGTACCGCCGCCGCGGTGGCGACTCCCGGCGCATGCTGCGTGAGGCCGACTACAAGTTCAGCAAGTACGTGCAGAACCGAGAGTTTACCGAGTAGGCTCGCCTCTACTGGTGCCCTTGCTCTCCCTGTGGGTTGAGACACGCACGGCGAGAGCGTGTGTTGAAGACGTCGAAGAGCGTGTGGGTCCGTTTCACACCTCTCTGATTGGGTGTGCTTTGGTTGTGATCGAGCTGTGGTGGTTGTCTATTGAGTCGTCAAGCCGCCACTGTTGGAAGCCGTCGTAAACAAACACGCAACAAAACACAAAAAGAAGAAGGCTGACAAGTGATGCAGCTGTCTCGGCTCCGGCCAACGCGAAGCCCTCCCACGGACTTTCTCTCTCTCTGCGTGTCTCCACATCAGAGGTACGAGAGTGGTCCATGCGAGCCGATTTCTCAGTGAGACTGCCAACTTTACATCGAAGGTTACACCGTCACCTCCATGTCGGTGGGTCGTCTACGACATCGACTGCTGTCTCGGTATACGAAATGGTCTGCTCCGCTGAGCGCTCGCGAACATTTGCGTCTCCGTCTGTTGTCTGTGGACGCTACTTTTGCGCAGCGGTCTGTCCGGAGGCGTCCATCGACCATTGCTTTGTTGACGCGCCCGTCTCCTCTTTCTGTTCCACATACACCCTCTCTCCCCCCTCCCCGCCCCCGCCCATTGTTCGATGTTTGCTCTCCTTTGTCTCACTTTTAATGATGTGGAGCCAGCAGACCACCTGTCGTATTGGCCGCTAGATTCGCCGGCTTTCAACTTTCAATAGACAAGTTTCCTCAACGTCACCAAGCGCGCCTCGCACTCGGGATGTCCGCCTCTTCTATTCCCCCAAACTACCTCCGCCTCCGGCGGTACAAGCAGACGCTCTTCATGCACTGCGACTTTCAGCACGACACTGTGCAGGCCATCAAGGAGCGCGTGGAGAAGCTCACGGGCCGCACATTCTACACGATTCGCCTCTACCTCGGCCGCCAAAATCTCGAGGACGGTTCCACTCTGCTCAACTGCGGCGTGGATCGCGACGGCACGGAGCTGGTCATGGTGCACGCGACGGGTCGCAACGGCGACGGTGAATCGACCTGGGAGGAACCCGCCGAGGCCATGCAGCCGCCGCGCAACCCGTCGCTCGCGTTGACCGGTGCTGCCGAGCTGGACGGTGCGGACGCGCCGGAGCCTGTCCCGAGCGCGTCTGCCGATGCACGCGTGGGATTTCACGACAGCATCGAGGACATTTAGCTGCCCCATGCCACCTCTCCCCTCCTTTTGTTGCGACATCGCAGACGAAATCCTCATGATGTAAAACAAGAACTCCAATACAAAGCAAAACACACAGACAATTCCGCTTCTTCTTTCTCTTGCTGTGTTACTAATGGTACCTCGCTCATCTTTTGAGTTGGCCGGGCTTCCGCAGCACAAAACGCCGCCCTCATACGCTACACACAGTCACGGTTGATGCTTTCATACGCAGCGTGAGAGCGAAATTGCGAGGGAGAGAAAAAAGAAGAAGAAGAAGAGAACCAGCCTCCATTGTCCTATACAACCACACACACGATACGCACACCTCTCTTCTCTCGCACTCACCGTCTTCAATGGGGCATTCTTCGCTCGTCTTGCGTCGCCTCCCCTCATGCCTCTACTTAGCCCTGCGTTGGAGACCGCAGTGATGAGCAACAACACCGAATCCATCGCGGACGCCCAGGACTCACCGTTCGTGCGGGACGTCATTTGCGAGGCCTTCCGCAGGGCTGAGATGGGTGGACGGTGGCTGCCCACGCGCGCGAGCGACTTTCCGCCGTCCGTGTCTGCCGAAGACGTGGAGGGCACGTACAAGCCGATGGTTCTCCGTGAGGTTAATTCGCGTCCCACGCGCGTGGACCGCGTGCAGCCTGTCATAATCGCGAGCTTCCTCGGCGACATGCCGATACCTGCCGGTGATGTCGCCTGGCGTTCCACGCAGCCGTCTGACGGCGACCTTGTGGCGGCACTGTTTCCACTCGCGCCGCTGTGATTTGATCTTGCACAATCCAACACACACACACACACACAAAAAAAAAAACCGAAACGGCACACAAAACCACACTGGGTCATGTGTTCTCATCGTGCCAGTGCCGCCGCCTCCGACCACCTGTGTGACACGGCCTGGCAAGTTCCCGTCGGCACAAATCCACCGTCCGACTTCCACACACACTACGAACACTCACTCACTCACTCTCCCCCCTTCAGCCAGTCTCGCAGATTCACATCGTTCTTGTGGTAGATATACACATACATTCATACAAACAGTGCAACGGCGCCATGAACGTCAATACGCTCTTGGCTCGGCAGATGGAGCTGCACACATCTGTGCGGCATCCGCCCAAAACCGCTGCCGAGTTGGTCCGTTTTCGCGGGCAGATGCACCACTACAAGACCTTCTTCACGAAACTCAAGTGGATGTCGCAGCGCCTATCCTCTGAGGTGGACACAACGTTTCAGTGCCTCATGTACATTAGCCTCGGCGGGGTGGTCAGCTTTGACAAGCAGCACCAAGACGGCTCTGTGCCGATGCACCAGGCCAAGGTGCTGGCCCGCGACACGGCCATTGAGCTGGAGCCGGCGCTCCGCGCGCTGGTGCCGCACGAGGAACTGATGGTGTACGTTGGCGCCAGCAAGGACCTGCGTGCGACGCTGCGCGTCAAGGTGGAGGACAGTAACGACCTCGTGACGGCGGAGAAGTCCGTCAACGAGGCGGTCGAGTACTTGGACTTTATTTACACGGAGAGCTGCGGCGACGCGGACACGATGTTTGCCTTCTACATGGTCGAGGACGAGCGATCGCTGAACGCGCTCCTCGACGCGTCGGCGCAGTCGCCGCTCGGCAGCAGCACGCCAGGTTTGGGCTCCACCTTTTCAGGCACCGTCTCGCAACGGTCCCCCGTGACCGACGCGCCGCTGGAGCCACTCCCGGCGCAGGGCAGTCTTGTCGCCGAGGTCCGCCGTCTGT
This sequence comes from Wallacemonas sp. Wsd, assembly GCA_030849645.1. Classification (NCBI taxonomy): domain Eukaryota; phylum Euglenozoa; class Kinetoplastea; order Trypanosomatida; family Trypanosomatidae; genus Wallacemonas; species Wallacemonas sp. Wsd. The sequence continues at coordinate 21,455 of JASANQ010001108.1, read as the reverse complement.
GCGCGCACGCGCGCGACCCGAAGGCCAAGCCTCTCGATCGCGCCAGCGCGGCGCAGACGGTCGCCCAATGGCTGAGCGACATGCCGACCTCCACCTTCACCGCCGCGCGGGCCGCTCTGATGAGCGCTCTTGATGCCACCGTGGAGGCGCTGGTGACGGAGAAGCGCTCCACACTGTGCCGCGTCGGCTGCGACATGGTGACGTCCGTCATGACCCACCTCAAGGACTACCCGCAGGTTTTCGCTGAAGGCGAGTCCGTTGTGGCCGTCTTGGGCCGCTGGGTCAGCGCGCTGTGCCGGGGCATCTACGTGACGGTGTCGGCGATCGCCATGGCCACGGACAGCGCACTGCGCGACGTCTTCACGCAGAGTCACGGCTCTGTGGCCCTCACCAAGGCGCTTGCGACGGCGTTCGAGCGCGGCACGCAGACGGAGCTGCGACGAAAGTGCCTGGCGTACATGTCTCTCAGTGTGTGCGCGGGCAGCGGTGACCGCCGCACGCTGACGCAGCTCGCGCGCCTGCTGATCCCCATTAGCCAACGCTACATCACCGTGGGTGATTCGCCAAGCCGCAAGATGGCGCGCGCGCTGGTGGCGGTGTTGCGCGTGGTGACGGGCGAGGCCGTGCCGCTCGAGGACGCCAAGACAGAGAGGCTCGTTGAGGCGGAACTCGGCCGCATCCAGGCGGTCGTCGACGAGGGCCCGCGTGCGCTGTCGCAGTTCCTCTTCGAAAGCGACAACTTTGTGTCGTCGATGAAGCGGCCCGCCGTCGGTGCCAGTAGCGGCCTGACGTCGCCGGTGAACCGCCCGTTTGTGGTGCCCCCGGCCGCGGCGCACAGCGGGCCGAGCAAGCACCCGCGCATCAGCCCGATTGACGCGACTGGCACCCAGCCCGACCCTAGTGCCGGCCCGGCCCCACGCGATCGCAAGAGCCGCACCGAGGCCGGCGCCGTGCACGGGACAAAGCGTCCCTCCGCGGCCCACACGACCGAGGTGTACGAGACGAACGACTCCCTCGTCGCACGCCGCTGGTCGGCCGATGTCGAGTCGGAGCCGGGCCTGTCGTACCCGTCGCTGTCGGTCTCGCGCATGGTGGGCCAGGACCCCGCCGCGGTGATCCCGTCCGCGCACGGCGGGCGCAACCGCACCAGCGGCGCCTTGCTCACCGTGCCGGCGTCGGCGTCGAGTGGTGCTGGTGGTGCCATGACTGAGCACGGCAGCGCCGGGCCGTTGCAGAGGACCCCGCCGACGCGCAAACCTGCGGGCTACGGTGATGCCGCGATGGGCAGCACATCGGATGGTGCCGTTGGCGGCGCCTCCCTCCCTCGCATGAGCCCCTCGCTCCAACGCAAGATCGCGCAGACGCGACCCAAGGCCCCGCTAGACTAGAGCCGCTCTCTGAACACCTGCACCTACAAAATCGATAGACAAACGAAGACAAACACGACCTCTGAGACGAAACAAAATGAAGCGGAATGTGCGATGGAAAAGCGCGCAACGCCGCAAACGGAGCATGCCTGTACGTGTGTGTGTAAGTGTGCACGCTGCTGGTGGAACTACCTCCCTGTATTCCCGTCGCGACCTTCCACGACGCGACTGTGTCTAGGTCAATGCCACCGAATGATTACGAATACGTGGACAGTTGCACCACTGTTTTGTTGTCAGACACACATCTTCTCAACCCCCTCCCTTTCCCCCCTCCCCCCACCCACACACGCCCATTCTGTCACCAGTTCCCACACAACCAGACACACACGGAGCGAGAGCGACGGGCAAATCACACACACACACACACACACACGAAGTGCGCTCCCTGCATCAGTTTCTCCTGTTTTTGTCTGTTCTATCCTCATTCGCTTGCACAGTCATGATGAGTGAGTCACCGCCGACGAAGAAGGCCAAGGTGGAGGCACCGTCTCCTCGGGACGACGTGCCGTGGGTTGAAAAGTACAGGCCGCGCACCCTCGCGGAGGTGCAGGCCCAGGATGAGGCCATCAACGCGCTGCGTGCGTGCCTGCTGGACGGCGCGAACATGCCGCACTTCCTCTTTCACGGCCCACCCGGCACGGGCAAGACCACGTCCATCCTGGCCGTCGCCCACGAGCTCTTTGGCCCCGACTACATCAAGAACCGCGTTCGCGAGCTGAACGCGTCCGATGACCGTGGCATCAGCGTCGTGCGGCAAAAGATCAAGGTCTTTGCGCAAGGCGCCGTGGGCAGCGGTGGCGCCGATAAGGTGCAGTCAGATGGCAAGACCTACCCGGTCCCGCCGTTCAAGCTGATTATTCTCGATGAGGCGGACGCGCTGCTTCCCGACGCACAGGCCGCGCTGCGACGCATGATGGAGGACTTCAGTGACGTGACGCGCTTCTGCATTCTCTGCAACTACGTCAGCCGCATCATTGACCCCATTGCCAGCCGTTGCGCCAAGTACCGCTTCAAGCCGCTGGTGAAGTCCGCCCTGTACGAGCGCATTCGCTTCGTCGCCGAGCGGGAGCAGATCACCCTCTCGGATGCATCCCTCGCCGCGCTTGACCGTGTCAGCGGAGGCGACATGCGACTGGCCATTATGCACTTGCAGTCCGCGCAGAAGGCGTCGGGCAGCGATCTGAGTCGTGAGGACTTTGTGAGCGTCTCGGGCAGCGTGCCGCCAACGGTCATGAACGATTACACCGCGGCCCTGGTTGCCCAGAACTTGGGTGACGTCATTGAGAAGACGCGGTTGCTTGTCGCGCACGGCTTCGCCGCCTCGCAAATTGTGTCCCAGCTTCACCGCTTCTTTGTAAGCGCAGAGTGCACGATGAACTCGGCGCAAAAAGGTGCGCTCATGCTGAAGCTGTGCCACACGGAGAAGCGCTTGATGGATGGCGGTGATGATTTGCTGCAGCTGCTCGACTTTGGCGGGGCTGTCTGTGCGGCGTAGGCGTTTCCTGCGTTACTGGACGCGTCAGCGCACGCCACCTTTTTGTTGGTGTGCTCACAGGCATAGAATTTGACGGCATCATAGAGTGCGACCGAAGACGAGGCCATACGCCGGATGTTTTGACGCGACCGTTCGCGTGCAGACAAGACAAAACACGCGGCGTGGTGCGTCTGCCTACTTTTGTCATACATACGCATACACACTATCATAATTCATAGGTGGTCAACAAGAAAAAGAGTAATATGTGGTGATGGAGAGCTTGTCGTTCTACAAGGAATGCGCGATTTCTCTTTCTTCGTATGCGGTGGTTGCTGTCGCACAACGCGCACTACGGAGGCGTATGTACACACCTTGACACCACTCAACTTCCTGAAGATTCACTGGAGCGTCATACGGCTGTTGTTATCGATAGTTGGGCATCGTGCCGTTTTTATATCCTCCGCCTGTTCACCTATTCGTCACTCCCTTCTTCTTCTTCCTTTTCCTTCTGTTCGCAACCTCCAAACAAGCAACAAAAAAGGAACGCACCGGAAAACAGTACCAGTTTGCTAGTGGGACGACACCGCTGCGTTGATTGGCCAGTTTTTGTACTCTCTCTCTCTCACACACACACACACGCAAACACCCACCCACACCCACATACAAACACACTGTCGCATTCGGTCTACTCTTGTTTTTGTTTCTCTCTTCACCGGAGAGTCTCTCGCTACGTCATCTCGATAATCCTGCTCCACGCGTCGCGGTTTGCTCAACGCGACCATGGACAACAACTCGTTCTCGTCGGCGGAGTCGTACGTGGCGCACGTCAATGACGAGCCGCGCGCCGCCTCTCGCCACGTCGCAATGGCGACGTTGGAGGAACCCACGCTAATGACACCTTTGAAGCAGCTTTCTGCCCCACGCGCGTACCCGACGGAGGCCGCCGTGCCCGCGGACAGCCGTGTTGCTGCGGCGCCCGCGGCGGCGGAAAAGCGCGGCTCGGCTGCCGGCTTGGCGTCGCCGAACCGCCCTCCATCCGTGCCACACGACCGCCGCTCCAGCATCTCGGGTGATTTTGCCCGCAGCATGTCATCCGCGTCGAACAACAAGCTCTACTTTCACTCACCACCGCACCCCGTGATCGCAGACACGGAGGCGGTGGAGAAGAAACGCGTCGTCCAGCCGGCACAGCCGGCGCGCACGGACATCAAGGCGCTGCCGAACGGTGCCATTTGCACCCCGTCGTCCTCGGAGGACGAGGCCCACGATGCGGCACCGGGGCCGCAGCAGCCGCCAGCGGCGTCCAAGCCCGTCGTCAAGAAGGCGCCGACAGCGACCAAGCCACCAGTGGCGTCGACCACACCGGTGAAGCCCGCCTCACGCACACCGACCCACGCGCTGCGACAGGACGAGCTCAAGGAGGAGAGCCTCTCGCTCCCCTTCACCTCAAACCAGGTGTTCGCCGACGAGTCGATGGACTCGGGTCGCCACCACTCGGCCGCCCTGGTGCGCCGCGTCTCGCGCAACGGCTCCGGGGCCGGCCATGGCTCGCTCGCCGTCAGCCAGGGCGGCAGTTCCCGCCTGTCCCAGCAGAAGGCACCGCGGCAGCTGGTGGCGCGCATGTCGCTCAGCCAGGCCAACGCCGGCGCCATGGTGCCGTACGTGGACAGCTCCGACGAGCCGTGCGCCACGGCGTACTCGCGCGAGTACGGCCTCACCACGGTGGAGCACAACCCGCCGTCTCGCCGCGTGTCGGTGCAGCGCTACGTGCCGACGGCGCGCTCGACGGAGTGGAACTCGAACCTCAAGGAGAAGAACACGGCGCCGCTGGAGCTCCTCCCGCGCATCAGTCTCTCTGCGCAGCCACCGCACTACGCGCGCGCGCACTCGGCCTCGGAGCAGCGACGCACCACCACCCGCACCGGCGTGGGCGCCACCGGCGCCGGCGATGAGAAGCACCGCGTGCACTCGTTGCCCGTCACCCCCGCGGCGGGTGCCCTCCCACGGGACGTCGCCGCGCCAAATGGGCGTCAGCTGTTCGCGCAGCGGTACAACGAGAGCAACGCCGTCCAGACGTATCGGGACGAGCTCGGCGACGCTCTCGACCGCATCGACTTCAAGCGCGCGCTGAGCCAGCTCAACACGGGACACGTTGGTGGCGACGACTACCAGGCCGCGCTCGCCTTCTTCAGCCTCGTCGCGAAGGACACGCTGACGCTCTTCCCCGAGGACCTGCACGAGCTGCTCGTGCTCTTCACGCCGCCCGGTGTCGCTCTGCGCGAGGCGGAGGACTTTATGTGGGAGGAGTGCGAGAACAAGACGCGGCTGTCGTTCGCCGAGTGCCTCCTCTACGGCACCCGCCTGCGCGACCGTGTGTTCGACTATGAGCAGTTCGCGCAGCTCAACGACATCCAGCGGCTCTTGGTGACCTACGCCCGCGTCTTCCCCGGGCGACCCTCGGAGGACCGCGACTACGCCCGCATTCGGCTGCTATCCGCGGCGCGCGACCAAATGGGCGACCAGCTGCCCGACAAGTTCCGCCCCCTGCGCGTCTACGAGCAGCTCTTCCTTGTCGACTACCAGCACATGCTGTACCGCGCTGGCGTCATCCACAGCGAGGAGCTGCCGCCTGAGATGCACGGTGACCTCCCTTCGGACGTGCAGGCCGCCGCGCTGGAGCGCCGTCGTCAGTCGGCCACCGCCACCGCCACCACGGAGAAGCCAGGCAAGGAGGACATTGAGTGGGGACCGGTGGACGGGACGGGCAAAGCGGCGCCGAGTCGCCAAGTCACGAGCGCGACGAAGGACCGCCCCGAGGAGTACCCCTCCCTCGCCCGCTGCAACGCCAAGAAGGAGAAGCCGCATAGCGCCAAGCGCTCCGGCGCGGCGAGTGGCTCGCAGTCCTCACGGCACGGGCGCCAGGGCACGGCCCATCGCGCCAGGGCGGCGCCGAACAGCGCCACACTCGTGCCGGGCTGCATCTCGTCGCGGTCGCGTGGTGGGAGTGCACTGCGGCGGTCGCGCAGTCGCAACGGCAGCCGCCCGCGCCAGCCCTTTGAAGTGCGCACTGTGCGTGACGCGACGCTCGACAACACGAGCCGCAACGCCACGTCGCGGTACATGGGCCGCACCGGCGCCGCCGAGCACCAGGCGCGGGAGCAGCAGGATGACTCGCTCATTCAACGACTGCAGCTCGTCTACACGGCACAAGTCTAGACATTTTACGCCTTTTTCCCCGGCGCAGTACTTCGGCCTTTTTTCTTTTTTTCCCCCGACCCGTTAGGGGTCTTGGCCGGTCTGTGACAGTCGTTGCGCGTGGGGTGGCTTCTGCTGGCGTTTACTGGTGTCTCACCCCACAACATGTATTTTTCTTTTGTACCATTCATTCTTCCTTGTCGTGTACCTCGTTGTTGTTTCACCGCATGTATGGCCCTTGTTACATTGCACTTTCCACTGTTTGTTTTTGCGTGTGCGAGATGGTTTTTCATTTTCAAAAATTGTGGTGCCATCGTGTTTAGTTGTTGTTTTTTTCTTGCTCTAAAGTAGGTGGCTCGTTCTCACCTTTCGCCTGATTTTGGCTTCTCTTGTAAATGTACCCGTCCGCTTCTCATGACTTCGTGTGTATGCGCTTTGCCTTTCTTTTCTTTTTCTGGCGCATCTTTGCACTCCTCTTGTCTTTGTGCCTCATCATCACTGTACTATCTGCCCTTTCTTCAAAACACGCCAACATTGAAATTTACATGGCGGCTGTCATTCAATTGATGCACCAGCGTGTTGCAGACTGCAACGCCGCGTCCCAAGCGTTTCGCGCTACGTGCTTTAAAAAAAAACACGCATAGTACTCTGTTCTGACTGCGTCGTCACCACGCTACATGGGACCGATGTATGAGTGTTGTGTGCCTGTATTCGCCGCACATCTGCTCTGAGGAGGGGTATCCCTCAATTTGATGTCTCAACGAGCGTCATTGAATACGTTTGCTTCGCCTTTCCGTCACATCTCTTCTCCACTCCTCCTCTCTCGCTGTTCTTCCTCTCACGTACTTGCTTTTGGTACACGCCGACCTCGTAACTATCTTCCTACTCTCACGCCCTGCAGTGTGTGGTTTTGCTCCTTGTTCACTTTTTTTTTATACATTTGATTGTTGAGATCACTTTCTTCTTTTTGCTCATGTCCGATTCCGACCACGCGCACGGGAATGACAGCCACCACTACGAGGCCGACCCGAACCTAATGAACGACGACGACGCTGATCTCCAGGAGCTGCAGCGCCAGGTGGAGAGCCTGCAGGAGGACATGAAGCTGAAGAGCCTTCAGGAGACCGCGGCGCGCGAGGAAGGCACGCGGAAGTCGACCGAGATGCACGCGACAGGCGCGTCTGGCAGCAAGTCCAGCACCACGTCCGTCTTTGTCGGCGGCCTCGACCCAAACACGACGGAGGCCGACCTCCGCGTGTTCTTCAACTCGTCCGGCACGATCACCCGCGTCACTATCCTGAAGGATCACCGCAGCGGCCAGCCCAAGGGCACGGCCTACATTGAGTTCGAAACTGAGGACCAGGCGCAGGCCGCCGTCCTCAAGAACAGCCAGTCGCTGCACGGCAAGCCGCTCAAGATCGCACCCAAGCGCGACAATGTCCCCGCTTTCCAGCGCGGCGCGGCTGCCGGTGGCCGCGGCTTCATGCCGCGCGGCCGTGGCGGGAACGCTGCCATGCAGCAGCAGATGGCTGCCATGGCGATGATGGCGACCATGATGACCGGCGGCGCGTTCAACCCGTACGGCGGCGCACCGCGTGGTCGTGGACGTGGACGTGGCCGTGGTGGCTACTAGGGCCTCACAGAACGGCTGCGAGCGCTGATTTTCGATCGGTGGCATCTGTTTTTCTTTTCCCCCGTATGCCACATACACACACACACACACACACGCACGCACACACACGGACGTGCCCAGCTTTTCTTTCTTCTCTTCTTTTCTCACTTCCTTTGCTTCCCTCCACGTCGCCTTCACGCGCGCTGAATCGCTTTCACGCGACCTTGCCTTGGACACGATGAAGAAGAACAAACGACCAACAAGAGCAAGAATAGACAAAAAAAAACAAAAAAAGAGGCCCGGCTGTCGTCAGCTTACGGCACTTAAAAATACATCAATAAAACAACAACGAAGACAAAAAAAAAAGACAAAAACAAAACAAAAAAAAAAGACTGCAGGCGCAGCACAACAACAACAACAACAACACTCAACCAATAAAAAAAACACAAAGACCCTCCCTCACTCGCACCCACCGTGCTGGTGCCCCCTCCCCCCATGTCTTCAAGCACACACGTATGCAGCAGTGTGTAGTCGGCGCTTTGACGTGAACGCACTGTGCATGCCTGCGTGCAGCTGCTTACATGTGCCGCTTCTGCGCGACGGCGACATCAAATCACGGCTGCTCTCTTTTGTTTCTTCCGCCAGTGTGCTCGGCATACAAGCCCTCAACATCCTTTTGGCGCGTGTGAACGGATTGCCCGATTCTCTTCTCAGAACATTTCAAATCCCCTTGTTTCTCGTTCTCTACTTTCTCTCTCTCTCTCTCTCTCCCGCATCAATAAAGAAAACCATTTTCATTCATTGATCAAACTCTCTTCACACAAACACACGCACGTACTTGCATAGCACGTCGGTAGCAGGCAAAGACACACACGCACAGCCTACAACAACAACAACAAAAACAGGTATCAAACAGTTGATTGCGCATCACCATTACCACGCTTCGTCTTTCACTGTTCTTACGAATGAGCAGCCGCAAACTCCAGTGCCAGGCCCCGGTGCCGTCGGATCTCGACATTGCACAAAGCGTGGAGCCTCTCCCGATCACAACGATTGGCGAGGCGGCCGGCATCCTTCCGTCTGAGCTGAGCCCGTACGGCACGACCAAGGCGACCGTGCGCCTGTCCGTGCTGGACCGCCTCAAGGACTCGCCGAGCGGCAAGTACGTGGTGGTCACCGGCATGAGCCCCACCCCGCTGGGCGAGGGCAAGAGCACGACGACCATTGGCCTCGCGCAGTCGCTCGGCGCGCACCTGCACCGCCCTACCTTCGCATGCATCCGCCAGCCTTCCCAGGGTCCGACCTTCGGCATCAAGGGCGGCGCGGCCGGCGGCGGCTACAGCCAGGTGATCCCCATGGAGGAGTTCAACCTGCACGGCACCGGCGACATCCACGCCATCACGGCCGCCAACAACTTGCTGGCCGCCGCCATCGACACCCGCATCTTCCACGAGCGCACCCAGGAGGATGAGGCCCTGTTCCGCCGCCTGACCAACGAGCTCAAGGACTTCACGCCCATCATGAAGCGCCGCCTCGCGAAGCTGGGCATCCAGAAGGAGAACCCGAAGGACCTGACCCCCGAGGAGCGCTCCCGCTTCGCTCGCCTCGACATTGACCCCGACACCATCTCGTGGAAGCGCGTGATGGACATCAACGATCGCATGCTGCGCGAGATCGAAATTGGACTCGGCAAGGCGGAGAAGGGCATCACGCGCCGCACGGGCTTCGAGATCGCCGTCGCCTCCGAGGTGATGGCCATTCTGGCGCTCGTCGACAACCTCGGCGACATGCGCGAGCGCCTCGGCGCGATCCAGATCGCCAAGAGCAAGAGCGGCGTGCCCATCACCGCCGAGGACATTGGCTGCGCCGGTGCCATGACGGTGCTGATGCGCGACACGGTGGAGCCGACGCTCATGCAGACGCTGGAGGGCACCCCCGTCCTCGTGCACGCGGGTCCGTTCGGCAACATTGCGCACGGCAACAGCAGCATCATTGCCGACCGCATCGCGCTGAAGCTCGTCGGCGCCGACGGCTTCGTGCTGACCGAGGCCGGCTTCGGCGCGGACATGGGCTGCGAGAAGTTCTTCAACATCAAGTGCCGCAACAGCGGCCTGAAGCCCGACGCGGCCGTCATTGTCGCCACAGTGCGCGCGCTCAAGTTCCACGGCGGCGTCGAGCCGAAGCGCGCCAGCATCGAGAACCTGGACGCCGTCCGCGACGGCTGCAGCAACCTCATCCAGCACGTGCAGAACATCCGCAAGTTCGGCGTGCCCGTCATTGTCGCGCTGAACCAGTTCACCACCGACACAGCGGCGGAGCTTGCCCTGGTGCGCGAGCTCGCCGTGAAGGACGGCGGTGCGGCCGACGTGGTCGTCACCAACCACTGGGCCAAGGGCGGTGAGGGTGCGATGGATCTTGCCAAATCCGTGGCACACGTCACCAGCGCAGTGCCGTGCGACTTCCGCTACCTCTACCCCAACGGTGCCACACTCAAGGAGAAGATTGAGACCATCTGCAAGGAGATCTACCGCGCCGACGGCGTGCAGTACCTCAACGACACCGAGGCGAAGCTGGCCGACTTTGAGAAGAGCGGATTCGGCGAGTTCCCCATCTGCATGGCCAAGACGCAGTACAGCTTCTCTCACAACCCCGACCTGAAGGGTGCCCCTCGCGGCTTTATCGTCCCCATTCGCGATGTGCGCGTGAGCTGCGGTGCGCGCTTTGTCTTCCCGCTTCTGGGCGACATTGCGACGATGCCTGGCCTCCCGACACGCCCCGCGTTCTTCAACATTGACATTGACGGGAGCGGCAAGATCGTTGGTCTCTCGTAAACAAAAGCTAAAACAAAACAAAAAAAAAACAGCAACAACAACCACAACAAGACGTACGCACAAAACAGTCACAGAGAAGGCTGAGAAGAAGAAACAATCAATCTACGCTTGTGTGCTTGCTTCTTTCTGGCAAAAGAGTTTACCATGTCGCGCCTTCCGAGAAGAGCGCATGGCACTCGTCAGCAGGGTAGAACCTTTTCTTTCGTTCGTTCTCTATGGCGATGATACGATGCAGTGCAGGAGAGAGAGAGAGAGAGAGAGAGAGAGAGAGACGAGGCGTTGTGTGGTACGGGGAATGCAGCGGTGACACTGCCCTGGTCGTGTAAAAAACGGGTAACATTGTTTTACACGGTCAACGGGTGCAGTCTCGTTCTCCGTCTCCTACCATTCCGATGGCTCCTTTGAATGCATCGACTGTTTAGCGCTTTCGTTCTGTGTGCCTTGTTTTCTTTCCTTCCCTTCTCGCCCTTTTTCGTGTTTCCACGCACACACGCACACACAAACCTAAGCAACACGTGTTTTTTTTTTATTCTCGCCCTGTTCTTCTTTTATTCATTTAGTGTTTTTCGCCCTCCTTCTTTCCCCCCCTTTTCTTTTACGACTGGTGCCAACGTTGTACCATGAAAGCGTGCTCTGTCAGACACGAATGCTTGCTTGGCACTTGGGGCTCTTGCCTGAGGTCACGCCGGCCGTGTTTGTTTCTTCGGAGTTTTACGTTGTGCCGTGAGGGTTTCCTAATTTGTGTCTTTCTTCGTATCCTACCGTGAGTTCCCATCTGAACCGTCCACATGCCCACGTCGGCGAATGGAGTTTGAACGCAAAAAGAAAACAGAGGTCTGGTGACGGAGGATTAATGCCCACGTAATGTCAGTCGGACTTTACCCAAACGGACATGAACACCGCAACGCACGCACATATTTAGCAGCCTGTTCTGGTCTGTACACGAACCTGGTCCGAATGGGCCTACTCTGCGTTTTGTCGGCCCCTGGGCCCCCGTGGCTCCAGTTTTCGCAGCCAGGCATTCCGTGTGCAGAACAACCATACACACACACACACACACACACACACACACATACGTTACTCTGCTCATCGCCTTGTTTACATTCTTCTTCCGTAAGTTGGTCAATTGTGTTTCACGGCTTCACTTGCGTTTCACACTTACCTCGTGTAACGCCGAATGGAAGTTCTCCCCGGTGCCAACTTCGCCACGTGCGTCAGCTTCCAGCCGTTTGTGGTCACGAGCTGGGCAATGCGCGATCACGAGGCAGAGGACGCAGACGATCCCGCGGCGGCGCTTCTGGCGGCCTTTGTCGACGCAAACAATACCGATGCTGCGCAAGACACCGTGCCTGGCGCCCCGTGCGAGCCTGTTGTCGCCCGGTGCTACCGCCAACCCTCTGCGGAGCTCTCCTCGCTCGGGTTTGAGACGATGTTCGCCATCAAGTGCTTAGCGAAAAAACTGGAGATCCTCCGCACCGAGGAGCCAGAGGAGGTGTATGTTGCCGTTGTCTGGTGCCTCCGGTCAGAAACGCACTACAGTCTCTCGTACACGAGCGGATCCGTGGATCACACGGTCGGTCTCACGACCACCCGTCTCATGAGCTTCTTCACGCACAAGGAGTTCGACGCGCAGTTTGTGCAAGACGTTGGCGTACTCAAGCGTTGCGACGTGGTGGATATGCTCAAGGCGCAGGCTGAAACGGACGCGTTGCTCATGTGGCCTCCGGATCCCACCAGCCTCGATTCCATGACGGAGGGGTTGCGTTTCCTCCTGTACGATGCCCTGTTTGCGCTGCCGGAGCCCATCCCGACGCCGACAAACGTGATGTGGCTGCTGCAAGTGCCCAATGGCGCGAAGCGCTACGTGCTCGACCTGGCAAGCATGGTGCCCATCGACGAGACCTCGCCGACGCCCGCTGCGACCACGTTTTCATGGCGCCGACATTCCAAGGTGCGCAAGCTCATCCGCGAAGGCCAAGACGGCAAGTACGTGGTCCGCGTCCACGACACAAAGGAGGGCATCGTACCGTGCTTGGCACGTGCGCAGCGCTACCACACGGACCTTCATGGGTCGACGTGGCTCAGCGAGGAGTTCAACGCACTGTTGGCGACGACTGCGGAGATGTGCCGGTACGAGAACAGCGGGTACGTCCCGTACGGCACGCCGGGTCTGCGGCTCCTCTGCATCGAGCTTGTCGAGCAGCCGAGCGGCAAGGTCCTGGCTGGCTGCTGCGGCTTCGCTTGTGGTGCCGCGTATCACGACTTCACCATGTTCACACTGGAGCGCGGCCAAGCTCGCTTTGGCACCTTCCTCACCAAGCTGATCGGCGAGGCGCTCCAGAAGTGCGGCTATGACCTGTGGTACTGGGGAAATCGTCTCGGCTACATGGCCGACTATGACCGTCGCTACGGGGGCCTAGACATGGATCGCACCGCTTTTTACAACCGCTGGTGCGCCGCACGTGAGCGTCAGCCCACATCTGGGCCGCTGTGGGAGTTTCTGCGCGCAGGGCGAGCAATGGTTCCCGGTGAGACGTCTGCGAATTGAGTCCGCGCACGCGGCAAGGCTGGCATCCTCACTGCGTTTTTTGTTTTTTTCTTGGTTCCCTCTTTGCTTGCCCTTTCCCTGTCCACGACATTGCCAAATCAAAAGATTCGCTCGCCACCGGCCGAGAAGAAAGGAAAAAAAAACACAAACAGAGTCTGAGTAGTGCAATCACATCCGCTTGCACTTGTACACCATCTCCGCCACTCTCGTCTGCCGCTCTCGGATGCCGTCTGTGGCTTGGGTCTCTTTTGTCACCACTCTTTCCCCTCCGATACTTTCTTCGCTCACACTTCCCCCCCCTCCCTCTCTTTTCTACCCCTACAACCGCTTGCAGCGCACACGCTTTCGCACTCTCTCTCTCTCTCTCTCTTTCTTATTAGCTCTCCCTAAGAAAAACCCGCAAGTTTCTTTACTTACACGCCCGCGTCCACATTCTACTTTTCCTTACGTCCCACTTCAGTTTGTGATCAACTATCGAAGTCATGTCCCAGGTTCTTCAGCAGTTCAAGGAGTCCACCGGCAGCGACGTCGTGACGTGGAAGCGCCCCGTCGTGTCTGGCGTCGTCGCCGGCTCCATCTTCGCGGTGTGGTTCATCTTCACCAACTTTCACTACACGCTGACCACCTTTGTGTCCCGCATCGCGTCCATTGCCCTCATCCTGGGCCTCGCCGCGAGCCTCACGAAGAAGGTCACCGACAAGTTCTCCAGCAACGATGTCACCTCCCGCATGGACAGGACCTACGAGACTCTGCGCCCCCACGTTATCAAGGCCGCCGAGACCTCTGTGGACATCTTCACGTGGAAGAACTTCAACACATCGGCCAAGGTGTTCGTCCTGACCGTGGTGACTGCCTTCCTCGGCAACTGGCTCAGCGACACCACGCTGTTCCTGCTGGTCCTCATCGCCGCCTTCACGCTGCCCGTCGTGTACGCGCAGAAGAAGCCCGAGATTGACGCCCAGATCAAGAAGGTCTCCGACTTCGCCGACAAGTACCTGTCGGTCCTCAAGAAGAAGGGCGATGAGGTGAAGGAGAAGGCCGAGGCCGCGGTGGAGAAGAAGGCCCAGTAAGCACATCCAACGGAATAGTGGTGCCATTAGGCGCCTCTCACTCTCACACCATATGCTCAACGCCTCGTTTTTTTTGTTTTTGCCATTGTTTAACCCTAAAACACAAGAATTGTAAAAAAAAAAGTGAATTTGATGAAACACATGCAAAGGAAGAACTCTATCGTTATCTTTGAGCGTACCATTAGGTTTTTGACTGCTCCTTTGTTCATTGTTTGTTTTCTCTCGTTTTTGTTTTTCTCCTTATTTCGTTTTTTTTTGGCTCCTTCCCGGTTCATTCGCGTTCTTTTTTTTTTTTCGCCCCTTCGAGTCGAGACAAGCCGAGAGTCTGAGAGCAAGTGAGTGGGTCGGTGACGCAAAAATGTTGTTGACGTTGTACACACAGTGCGTTGGAAGCTAACTTCCTCTCCCACACACACAGTAGATTGTGTGTTTGCGTGTATTTTTTGAAACGTCACCTACTGGCGCTTGCGCGGCTTCGGCCATGGCAAGTTCTCTCATTCTTTTTGTTGCCTTGTTTCGACTCCCCTCTCACTCTTTCCACGCCATGCGCTGCGGAGCGACTACGTACTTGTTTTGAGGTCAGCGAACGGTGAATTATCCAAACCACGAGAGTCAGAGGTCCGTTGCAAGCACCGCACATCGCGACAGGATAGCGTTCTCTGGGAATGCCGGTCACACTTTTCGGCGACACCAGGGCACCCACGCCACCGCGTGAACGCAACGCGTCATGTGCCTAGTTCAAAGCACATGACACGCACACGTCCCACTTGATCTTCATCAAAGACTCACGTTGCGCGGCTTCAACGAGAGCCAAGCACACCGTGGCGCCGCGGCCTTGCACCCACACATACAAAAAAAAAAAAGACACTAACAACACAAATGAGTCCTTTTCTCCTTTCATGCGACCTTTCCTCTTCTCCCTCTCTTGCGTCTTGCGACTCGCTAGCTGTGCACACTTTTTGGAGGACTCCGTAGCATTTGTTTCCTTGATTCTACTTGTGCGGACACTGACTGTGGCTTGAGTAACTCCCCGTCCTTACCCCCCCCCCCCCTCCGCATTTGCCTTTTTGTTTTTTACTACTCAAAATGCCCAAAACCGTCTGCTGCCACCGCGGCGCCGATGAGCTTGACAATGCATTCCAGTTCATGGACGAGAAGAAGGTGCAGGTGCTCTTCACCAAATTTCCTATCGGTAGCGGCACCTTCAAGCGAAACAAGTTCGCGTACGTCCAGTACACTGGCTCACAAATCGCTGTCGTGAAGCGTGGTCAGGGTGTGAACGAAATTAGCAGCTTCATTGCGAACTACCTCAAGGGCTTCGCCGGCTTCACCACCAACGATCGTGCCGACCTCAGCTTCGAGGGCGTGGTGGACCGCATGCGCCAGGTGTTCATCACGGACTACGGCACCTTCTCCATGGACCAGATCCGCGAGGAGTACCGCACCCGTCTTCGCGATGAGCAGACGATTATGCACAACGAGCAGCGCAAGATGGACGCGCAGAAGGCCGCCACCAAGCACGCCGCGGAGGCCAAGCGTCCGCAGGTGCGCCGCATGTCCAAGGTCGTGCTTCCGCCCAAGCCGAAGCCGAACGAGGAGAGCCAGTACGTGGTGCCCAACCGCACGCCCGCCGAGTGGTCGGCGTTGACCAAGGACGTGCTCGAGTCCCTGCGCCGCAAGGACGGCCCGGTGAACTGGGCCGTGTTCGAGGCCGACCCCTCCACGCCGCGCGTCGCCTCGTACGGACGTGGCGGCATCTTCGAGATGGTCAAGAACCTCCCCGCGGAGAAGTGGCTGTTTGGGCTCTTCCGCATCAGCTTCTCCGACGGCCAGCACGTTGAGCGCCGCATGATCTTCTTCCAGTGGATCGGCAGCAACCTCAAGACGGTGCGCGGCAGCACCACTAGTGGCGTGTACCCCGCGATGGCAAAGCTGCTGTCGCCGTTCGCATACGAGATTTACCTTGTCGGCCAAAGCGACTTGAATGCCCCAGCCATCATCAACAAGTCCAAGACCGCCTTCCGCGACGCCGGCAAGAAGGACCTCAAGAGCACCAGCACGACCTCCGCCGCGTTCAACTTCACGGAGGACAGCTATCGTACCACCCTGTCCCAGGAGATGAATGCCACGAAGGGCGAGGCGTTCGAACCCTTCATGGTTCCCAAGGACGGCGCGCCAATTCCACCGCCGTCCATGGAGCAGAGCATGGCGACAATGGCGTCCGCCGTGGACGACGTGACGTACTATGACATCGACGAGACGCTGGACCTGATCAAGCTGACCGCAGGGGGACTGGTGTGGGCCATCTTCAGTGTGGAGTAAATCACTCGCGCCGAGGCAGTGGCCCCCCCCCCCCCCTCACGCCGTCTTTGCCCTCCCATTGATCACGCTGTGTAGTGCTATTCCGTCACGCGTTTCTTTGTTTTCCCCTTTTTCTTCTCGCTACGTTCCTCATCATCACCATCTTCTCTTACCTTCGGTTCCAATGGCGGAAAGAGGCGGCAACGACGGCAGGCCTGTCGGTCGTCTGTGCTCGGACGCAGCCACTTCTTTGCGTTTAGGTGTGCTCACTCACAGGGATGCAACACCCTCTGATGGCCACTCCATGCGCATCACGGAACGAAAGATGAGAGGTGAGAAGGACGGAAACGAAAGAACACAAAAGTGACTCGGACAGTTGCCTTGCTTTGCCGTCCCCAGTGGTGGCACTCAGAGGCACCGGGCGTCCTTGCCCTGAGTGCGAGGTGGCAGCACTCTTTCTGTTCTCTACATGGTGCACGCAAGTAGGCTGTTCTGTGCGCACTCAGAGAGGTCTTGCGCCGTTCCTCCGGATCGGTGCTTGCCCCGCTCCTTCCATAGTTTACCTTGTTTTCTCCCTCTCCCTTGTTTTTATTCTTGGTTTTCACCTGTGAGATTTTTTCTTTCTGAATTTTTGGCGACGCCTTGTCCTTTTTCGTAGGATTCGTGCGCAGCTGGTTTTCATGTCTTCTTGACACGAAGTCACCCGTGACTGTGGCTTCTCGTATGTGCGTGGCGTGCGAGAGAGAGAGTGTGTGTGCGGGCGTGCATGGCTAGTCAACTTCTTCCATTCTTTTTTGTTGTCGTTGTTGTAGTTGGTACGTGCACGTGCTCGTTCTTGGAGTGACGGTGTGTCAGTGACTCAGGGCCTGTTGTTGCGTCAGTGCCCCGCAGAAACACAATGATTAGACGTGGTCGGACTGTGCATTCTTTCGTCCTCCCCGCCCAACTAGCCCGTCTTGCTTTGACTCCTTGTTATCCAGTTGCCGTGATTTTTTTTTTTTTAGAATCGCGTATAATGACCCGATGATGTTATTAGGCTCCGTGTACTTCTTTTTCTTCTTTTTTTTTTTGCTGTAACCCTACAATATGTGATTGCAATGGTGTGATTTTGCCCTTTTTGTTGTTGTTGTTGGTTCACCCGCTCATTTTCCCTACCATTCTTCCTCGTTTCCGACTGCCGCCGAACCGAAGCGTGACGACGAGAAGACGGTGTTCTGGACAACAACGGCACCTGTCACACGGTTCTCGATGATTAAAAGCGTGACTCGCCCACAAAGACAATTGAAAAACAAAAAAGGGTCTCATATCAAAAGGTGGCCCGAAAATGCAGGAACGTCACATGTGGCACCGGTGACACAGAACCTCCTCTTTGGAGACAGGCAGGCATGGCACATGTTCCGTCTTACTGTTCAGCTCACCCCCACTGCAGCGACACGTGTCCACCTTTTTGTGGCTGGTACTCATCCGGCCGTGCCGGCATCGCCAAAGCGCCGGTGCGTGAGACAGGCGGCGTTTGTGCTACCAGCCTCTGAGCCTCGCTTCACAACCACCTCTGGCAAGCCACCGCTCACTATCGGTATCTGTTCACACAACAACCCACCCATACACACATCTCGCTCCCGTTGCCCACTTCGCTCATCTTTGACTTGCACTTTTGTGTCATCCCCTCTCAATTTGTACGGATACCCCGGACAGTTCCCTTTCCACATTCTCCCACCAATGCAGTCCAACAAGCAGTCTGCGTCGGCAGGCTGTGGCAGTCTTCAGTACGTTGTGTCGCCGTCTCTGCCGCGCCAAGTGCAAAAGCCGATCCAGGAGACGCGCATGAACGACACCCTCACTGGCTCCCGGTCGCGCAGCATGCCGATCAAGCCACGCGCGTCGCCGGCCCCTGTGGTGCGAAATGGTGGGAGCGCAGCCTACCAAGCCTACCCGGCGCTGCCAAAGCTCTATGGCACATTGCACGGGCTCCCGGAGCAGGGCGTAGACGGCGCCGGTGTCGCTGACCGCGGCGCATCACTCGTGTCTGCCGGTGAGCCCGTGGCCGCCCTTGAGGACACGCTCTCCCGGATCGGCCCCTCAGCGCGACGGCTCCTCGGCATGATGCCGGAGGACGCGGAGGTCGCCTCGTTGAAGAGCGCCAGTCACGCCAAGCGCGCGCGGGTGGCACCGCTCGCGGCCACCGCGCCAGCCCCGCTGTCCTCATCGGCCAAAACGGGGTCCGTGCCGCGGCCTGCGCGACCCGCGTTTGCAAGCACCGCGACGCTGGGCTACGCCAACACATTTAGCCCACGCGAAGTCGCCAAGGCGGCGCCGCTGTTTTCATCCACGCTGAGCAGAGATCCGCAAGAAGAGCCGCCGCTCGTGGTGACGCTGCGCGAGTACCTCGACCGCGAACTGCGCCTTGCGCGCGACGGCACGCTGACCGCCTCCGGTGCCGACCAGCTCGGCCCCTACCGCGAGGCCTTCGCCGCCCTCATCACCGCCTTCCCGGGTTACTCAGCCCTGCTGAGCGACATCCGCTCCGCCTACGACAATGTCATTCAGTGTCAGGCGGAGCTGCTCACGGAGGCCTACGGCCGCGAGTCGACCGCGTCTCTGCGCCGCCGCGAGACGACAGACAACACGCAGGACTTGAGTGCGCAGGTGCACGCGCTGCAGAACGAGCTGGAGAGCATGCGCGCGGAGCTGCAGCAGCGCGACGCGGTGGCCGCCGAGGCCGCGGAGCGTGGCCTCTCGTCCGCCGCCGCGACGCGACCGCGCAGTGCCAACGCGACCGTCCTGCAACGGCAGCTCGAGCAGTCCGAAACACGTGTGCAGGAGCTCGAGCGGCAGAGCCGGAGCGACATGGAGAAGATCCTCGTCCTCATCGCCGCGGTGCGCGACTGCGACAAGCGGCTGCACGATTACGAGGTGGAGGTGCAGCTCATGGCGGGGCAGGTCAGCGAGCTCGACGAGTTCAAGCGGCTCACCGCAGAGGCTCAGGTCGAGCTCGTGCAGTACCAGCAGAAGTTCCAGGCCTTTGTCCCATCGAACGACTTCACCATGATGAAGGACTACCTGACCGAGGAACTCGCCACCGCGCAGACAACCATCCGCAAGCTGCGTCGCACGGCGGCTGTGCGCGGGACGCAGGTGGACGTCATGACGCGCAAGCTGGAGCAGCTGCAGTCGGAGCACAACCAGCTGCTCGGCGACGCCGCAGGGGCGTCCAATCTGCTCACACCGCGGCCCAACTGGGCCGCCATCACGGCGGAACTGCCTGAGCTCGGCGAGTACACCAAGGCCGTTCACACCGCCCCCCTCACCGCGGCGACCGGCGCCTCTGACGCGCTGCCCGACAATGACGTGCAGATTTTGGCCGTCCCAGGGCCGTCACGGAGCAAAGCCCAGGTCGAGTACCTCGTGCAACGCCTCGTCGCGCTGGAGAAGACGCTGGCGCAGGTCTCCGCGGAGAAGACCGCGCTGGAGGAGGCCGCGCGGCGGACAGACGCCAATGAGGAGGCGGTGCCGGACGCGATTGGCCAAGGGCGGCCGACGACAGCGCGGCTGCAGCACGGGCAGGCACGGCGTAGCCAGAGCGGCCTGGACATGAGCGCCACGGCCGCGAAGGCGGCGGTGCGACCAGCCTACCCGATCCTGGCGGCGGGCCTGGGTGTGCGTGTGCCTTCGTACGCCCGCGCGGTGGGCACGGTGGAGCGGGTGGTCATGCCGCAGACGGTGTGCACTCGCCTGCTGTACGACTTTTTCACGCAAGTTCTAGAGCCGACCATGGACGTCGGCGTCGACGCGGATGCCATCTCTCCGGGCGAACTGTTTGTGCGGTTCTTGTCCGAGGAGATGCCGCGCAACGAGGACCTGAACAGTCGCTTCGACAATGTGTCGCACGTGGTGCTCAACCTCCTGGAGGACGCCACGAAGCCCACGCTGACGTCACCGCCACTCGACATCCTCGCGCGCATCCTTCGTGGCAGCGTGCCACCTCGCGTGGCCGTGGACTCGTCCAGTGTAGTGAAGCTCGCCATCGCCGATCTCCAGGCCCTGGCAAGGGAGCAGCAAAGCAAGCGCCTGCGTCGCTCCGCGATCACCGAGTGCTTGTTCCCCGTACTGGAGCTCAAGACGCAGCCTGAGCTGGCGGAACTGCGCGGGTGTCTCGGGTCGGAGCTCACGTTTGACGTCTCCGTGCTGACCGCCTTGGAGAATCGGTTCATGACGACGCTCTTCTTCCAGGAGTCCCGTGCCAACCTGCAGTTCTACGCCTCGTTGGTCGACTCGCTGACCAAGGCGTCCGAGAGGGTCACGGGCCTCAATGAGGCGGAGCGGTGCTTGCACCTCTCGTCGGTTGCCGAGGTCATCTTTCGGTGCGAGCCCCTCACGCCGCAAGTCGTGCTGCGCGAGCTGTCGGAGAACGCCGTGCACAAGGACGTACCTGAAGATGACGAGGATGACGACGCGGCCGCACGGGGTGTGCAAGACGGCGAGCCTCAAGCGCTGCCCGAGGATGTGCCCATTCGGCTGAGCGAGCTTCTCCACGCCGTGGCCTCGGCCCCGCTCATTCGCCGAACGCGCCACGCGGCCAAGGAGGAGTGCAGCTTGTAGAGCCCGGCGTCTGGGAGTCTCGCGTACGGGGGAGACATTCGCGGCCTTTTGTTTCTCCTCCTTCCTGGATTTTTCTTTTTTGACATGTAAACTATATCCACAGCGGAGGTCTTCCTGTTTCGCTGGTCTGTGCAACAGTCTAGTCCTGTGTGCGTTTTTTTTTTTTTTGCTTGTGGCAGATGCGTCACACGCCGAACACAAACAACACTGACACCGACAACACACAAAACATCCGTGCAGCGCGCCTGCCAATAGGTCACCTGGGTGGCATCCAAACGGCCGACAAACGGGAGGAACGCTTCGACGAGCGGTCGCTCCACGAAAAGTGCATCAACCGGGCGCGGAGACGGACGCGGTCATTTCTGCCCTCCAACTCACCTCCCCCCCCCCCCCCTACA
>JASANQ010001107.1:0-30307 GCA_030849645.1 Wallacemonas sp. Wsd | reverse complement strand
GTCCGCCAGCGCAAGGGCCTCAAGGAGGACATCCCTGAGCTCGACCAGTTCATGGACAAGTTGTAATCGAACCTAAATTCGTCTCGGTTGTTGCGCCGGTGTTCTGTCCCTCAGTGCTCATTCGCACGCGGTTTCAGGTCATCGGAGGCGGCTTCCCTCCTCTCTCGCCTCAGCCAATGTGTGGCGGCGTTGAAGTCAGAAACAGCGATCTGTCTTGTTCGGCGCGGTACGGCATCGTTCAGAGAACCGTCGCCCTCTTTCCCTCTTTTTTGATCTTTGATTCTTTTTTTCCCGTTCCCTTTTTTCGATTTCTAAAGAACTGACAAACCCATAAGAAACCAATAAGCCTAATTTCGCGCCTTCTCGTACCCATTTAGCAACCGTAAGCCTTCCACGGCATCTAAAACGTCCACATGCCCCTCTCAATGGCCGCAAAGAAGCAACTGTAACCGAACGGCAAGAGCAAACACTCTCGGACCCGGAGGCGGTCGACCCATGCTAACTGTAGCTCGTACCCTCCGTCTCTTTCTTTTTTTCCGCATCGGGGTTATTCTCTTCCCCTTTCAGTGCCTGTACCGCCAGTGCAGACCGAAGGGCCGTCAGTGAGGGTCCTTCTCCGTGCCCATCTCGCATGGGGATTTCATTCACCAAAGTGCTCAGGTCGACGCTGGTACACTGGTACAAGGCGCCACTTCACGCTTTTGTCTTCGTGCCTTTTTACCCAACCACTGATTCACCTACATCGGCCGGCACCTTCTACACCTTCCACACACTCCCTCACACTCCCACTCTGCTGTTGTCTCTACCTCTGCTACCTCGTTCCAAATTTTGCTTTTTTTTTTCAACACTCCTCACCAGATTGGTGTCTTGTTGTTTCGAGAAGTGTAGGCAGTGCCGCCCCTCTCCAACCAAGTTGCCCATCATGGATAAAACACCTCATTATTCGCGTGTCGCAGACTCGGCTGAGTCCATCAACGCAGTGACGGGCCGAAGTATCTACTACGGCATGCGTCCGTGGCGATGTGATGACCGGTTCAATGACTGGATGAAATCATTCACCAATTTTGATGCAGTCTCCGTCCAGTACTCGCTAGTGAGAACTTTTGTTCGGTGCGCGCGTTCAGAAGCTGGACAAGAGCCGATCGACAACTATCACCGTCTCGGGAGAAGCGAGGTGATGTTCTACACGGAGCGGTATCGCAGCGGCATGATGCGCGTCGGCGTCTGGGAAACCTATCCGTATGACCAAAACGAACTGCGGCGCGTAGTGGAGGAGGATGGACTCAAAATGCGCGTCTGGCGTCACCAGCGTGAACTGGAAACGGAATCGCGGGAGGGAAAGATTGATGAGGTCATCCAGGCGACCATTTTCAAGAGCAAAAAGGATGGCAAGTGACTTCCCGCAGCGCGCTTTTGGTTTCACTCTTCACATTGCGCGGCTTGTGTGTAGTAACGTACCGTTGTCAAAGGTGCCTTTGTCTCCTTCACAGAACTTTACATCCACGTCCACACACATACAAACACACAAACACACAAACACACAGACTTACAATGCTTCTGCCCACAGTGATTGACATCCAAGAGCGCAAGATGGGGAGAGTGTGCATTCCTATTGGAGGAAGTATGTGTACTGATCTTCGTGTCGCTTGTGTGTTGGACGAACTTCAATGCATCTCAAAGACAACTATCCTTACACGACACAGCACCTGTGTGCGCGCGGCTGTCCCCTCAGCGTGCTATTCGAGCGTCCGTTCACTTGTCGATGCCAGTATCGCACAATCTGCAAAATATTCATCTCTCTCTCTCTCTCTTTTGGCTATTTCGTTGCCTGTCCGTCTGCCTTCACCTATGCTCTGTGCGCTGGGGTACTTAACGCGTTGCGTTGATCACTACGAACGCACAACAGAGCGCTCATTGACCGAGCAAGTGGGAAGTCAAATTGTTGTGGTCCATTTTTCTTTTGTATACTTCACGGTTTACTGTTGACAGCCACTCACAAGCTTCAGTACGTCAGCCGAAGTCGAGGATGCGTGGTTATGCGGTACTTGCACTTGGTGTGCTTTTGATTCTTGCTTTGTGTGCAGTAGCCGCAGGAAATGTTGTCACTGGCAGCGATGCTCAAGACAGCACATCCCTGTACTACATCAGCACAATGATCCCTGGCGAAGGAAGCACCCCGCCGCAGCTGGTCATTTCACACAGTCGCGGGACGGGCGCGTTGGAGCTGCGCTTTCTGAGTTCCAATTGGGCTGACCGTGCTGCGCAGAGTGTTGCTTCGTTTTTCGGTGTCATCCGCGACCGGGTTCCGCTTGAGCGACATGACCTGTGCCACTTCAACCTGGCGCCGGAGGCATTCTCTGTCCATGCCTCGCTCGCCGAACCGGAGGAGGCTACCGTTGTGACGTGCAACGAGGAGCTTTTCGCACACTTTTCTTTGGGGAAGTTCCTGTCCGTCCGCGAGTTTCACCAATCTTTGCCAGCCGGGAGGCGCCTGCCCCTGTCGGTTGAGGTGAATGGGGAATGCACCCGCATTCCCTTCTCCCTTTCCGCGCTGGACGTGTACGCCATCAGTGATGAAAGTATGGTGGTGGTGCTCGAGCTGTGGGACGAGTCGCGACACGTCGAAGAGTCGCGATGCAGCGCATGGTTTGAAGTCCGCCGAGATGTTACCGATGAGAACAGCGAGCCTACTCGGTACAAATCCTTTGTTGGCCCCGTGGCGATGCTAGCCTTGGTCATTGCGCTGCGAACACTGCCGCGCTACATTTTAACTCGCCGCGGTCAGCTGGATCGCGACAGCTACAAGGGCACGGTGCCCAAGCTTTCTCCTGCTCGTCTCGCCGAACTGAAGAGCCAGCAGCGCGCTATCATCGCCCAAATGAAAGAGGAAGACGCGCGAAACGGCCTGCTGAAGAAGACGCAGTGAGCCGTGACTCGCGAAACTGGCTCAGAAATGCGTGCGTGCTTGAGAAACGTTGAGAGAGAAAGAGAGAGAGAGAGAGAGAGAAAGGGACGGAGAGATGACGGCTCACGCAACATGTTCACACAAGACACATTCACGTGTCCAACAACATCACAAAAAGACACACACACACACACAGAGCACACGGACTGGGCGTTGAAAAGGAGCTGCACACAGAGCCTCGTACTCGCGTCCGCGGGAACTCTTCTGGCGTTGCATGCCTTCCCTTCCCTCTTTTTTCGTCTGTACTTTTAACGTATTTTCATCGGATTGCACTTTTTATTGTGTTCTCTCGCACTATTGTAACGAGCCAATGACATGCTACAGAGGCAAACCAAACACAACAGCTTTCTCTATGCTCTCCATGGGCACTGGCACCAACTTGCCCCGTGTCGATGTACCCAGCAAACGAATACGCACCACTCTCGCACTCTCTTTTCTCTCCCGCTTCGCCGTTCTCACAAGCGGACACTAACGCACAACCACCCCAAAAAGGAGGAACCTTTCCCAATCGGACGGCTCTTGGGTCTTGATTACTACTGCAAGCACGCACACACACACACACACACACACACACACACACACACACACACACACACCCACACACACACGAATGTCGCAGGCCAACGCTCCATCGTCAGACGACGATGAACGGCCGCTCACTATTACACAGGCAGCATTTGACTGCCTGAGAGAGCGTGGATTTAGTGATAATGCGATCAAAAACGCAGTGGTCGCCGGTTGTGTGGATGAGTCAACGTGCACACAGTGGATTACGATGCACGAAGGCCACCCGGATTTGGACAAGCCGCTCGCCGATGGTGTGGAGGTTATCATCAAGACCAAGCGTGTGCTCACCGAGGCCGAGCGTGCTGAAAAGGTGAAGGAGCTGAATGAGAAGATCAAACTCAAGAAGCAAGCTGACGCAGAGGAGGCGCGGAAGAAGGAGCTGGACCGCATCGAGATGGGCCGAAAAGCTGCCGTGGTCAAGACGGAAGTCGACGCTGTTCGTCGCAGGATGGAGGCTGAGGAGGCACTGCGGGAAAAGACGGAGGACGCTGCCGCTAAGAAGCGGATCAAGGTGCAGCTGCTGGCGGACAAGTACACCCGGCAGGGAATGTCCGATGAGCAAGCACTCGCGCTCGCACGGAGTGAGGTGGATGAGGCTTTGCAAAAAGCATCCGAGGAGGCTGCTTCAAAGATGCGCCGATTCCAAGAGGAGCAGGAACGCCAGCGCACCGCAACGGCCGCCGCGACGAGCGGTACGGGCGGCGGACCACAGTGGAACCTCAACGCACTGCTGGACTCCACACCGGATGCCACGGCAAATGTGCAGCACATTTTCGACGAGCCTACCGGTGACTCCAACTCGGCGATGGAGGAAGCAGCCACCTGTCTCCATGCCTGCGATGATGCAGAGAGCCATGCGGCGTGCGTGGAGACGCTCAAGCTTATTCTCACTAACATTTGCGACCACCCGTTCGACACAAGCAAAAGAACCCTCAAGACCACCACGAAGACGTTCACGCAGAAGATTCTTCCAGTGGACGGCTCGGTGAAGTTCCTGCGAAGCTGCGATTTCGACCTGGCAACGGATGCAGAGGGCAGGCAGGTTTTGATGATGAGCACTGTCATCTTGCGACGTCTGCGGCATGCGATTGACTTGCTCTCGTAGCCCTGACACCGTTCACTGGTTGGTGTCTCTGCGCCAGCCGTCACTGCGTCCGTCTAGTCTTTTTCGTTTACTTTTTTTTTTTTTGCTGTCCCTATTTCTGCGCTGGCCTCTTTGTCGCATATTGCTTCTCTTTTGCATTTGCCCCAAGCCACACTATTGTGTGTGAGGAGCTGGTGGACTGACGAGCTGGACAAGCGCGCATGCCACGTTACTATTATTTTCCCGTGGCTGACGGGAAAACCAACAACAACAATACCAAAACCAGAGGTGTACGGTTATACAACGGTGGATGCGATTCATTCATCTTGTAGCATGCGCACATGCTGAAGTCACTCACCTTTTCGAAAATGCAGAATGTGTAGAGGCCAATCTTCTCGCAACGAGACGAGGCAAACCATCAAGGTCTTGGAAAAATAGCGTCCTGCGTGCTCCTCCCTTCCCCGACTTTCTTGCTGTACTATGGCTGGCTGGTGCTATACTCAATGTGTGCATGTGTTTGTGTGAACCGATGTTCTTTTCTTGACACACACACACACCACCTTTACACCTCCCCCTTTTCTCCTTTTATCTTCCTTTTTATCTCTTTTTCAGGCAGCACGAGCTACATCACTGTGTGTCTATTTCCGGACACTCCCTTCCTTTTTCTTTCTGTAAACCAGTCGCTTCCATCGTACACCTGTTGAGTGTGCGCACGCCTTGCTGTCATGCCTTTTGCCACACAAGCCGCACAGTCCTATGACGCCGTGGTGCGTACTCGCACTGGCGACATGACGAGCAAGGAAGTTGCCTTTCGGCATTTCAACAACTTTGTGAAGAAGGAACTCATTCAATCGGCGTTGGACATGCTGCACGCCAATTTGCCGGACGCTACGGAGGTCTCTGTCGTGGACATCGGGAGTGGCCGGGGTGGAGATGTCGGCAAGTGGGCGTTTATGCAAAGCCCGGCGTTGTCCGCCAAGACACAGAAGCTCCAACGACATGAGGTCACCAAGGCCGCCCATTACCTCTGTTATGACATTTCCCCCGAATCCATCAAGGAGGCAAAGGAGCGGTTCGCAACGTTTGAAGGGCTCACCTGCTCGGCATCCTTCACGGTTGCGGATTGCTATAGCGAGTCCTTCGGGTCGACGCTCACGGAGGCGCAGTTGGTTGGATGTGTGCATGTTGTTTCGATCCAATTTGCGTTTCACTACGCCTGCGCTTCGCGTGATTCCATCTCCACGATTCTGCGGAACGTGTCCATGTGTCTGTGCAAGGGTGGCGTTTTTATAGGGACCACCGTGGACCAGAAAGCACTGTCGACTGCGGTGCGACAAGGGCAGAACCACGCTGGCTTATTCTCGATTGAACTCCTGGACAGCAACAACCCATCCTGGGTCGAGAGCGTGGACGAATATGGCACGACCACCTCCTTGCTGCCTCTTGGTACAGCGTACAACTTTTGTCTCGAGGGCTTCGTGGACTGCCCAGAGTACGTCGTCCCTATGGAGGAAGTCAAGGAGATTGCTGCCCTCCACGGCTTACAGTGGGTGGCAGACCACTCACAGACATTCCCGGAAATGTTGCCGTCCTACACGAGCAATTGGAAGAAGAACAAAGGCAACCAGCTCTCTGATGACGAGTTGGCGCTCGTGTCTCTCTACCGCTGCTTCTGCTTTGTCAAGCAGTAGGAACACTCGGCCAGCGTCACATTTCACTGGGTGCGGCACTGCATCAAATGCTGAACACGAGTGAAATCTCTCCGAAAAACACCATCACACATCAACACGAACAAAGTCGGTGGAACCTAAAATGCTCTAGGCTCTAGGTGATATTGGCGTCCCTGGGCAGAGTTACCTCGCGCGCGAGGTCGCCAGGCACTACACAGCACACGGTGCACACGACCGAGCCCTTTCACCCCTTTTAAGGACTACTAGGCATGAACGCCTTTTTTGTCCACTTTGGCCAAAGTCTCCTCTCCCTGCCCCCGCTTGCAAACACCACTCCCCCCCCCCCCCCGCGCCTCTCTCTGTTCCAATGAAGCCCCACCTGCTTTGCTTGTTTTTGTTTTGCCTAGTCTGACTCGGACACAACCCAACCGCGTGATCTCCAAGCCATGTCTGCGACACGGACAGTGTCTTGTAGCCATCGGTCGGCGCCGTTCTCGGACGCCCTGCTACGGGAAGCCGTTGCCTCGATGATGATGAGCACTGTCACACCGGCTGCGGTGCACCACCCCCCTCCACTCGTGCCGACTCGCGGCCAGCAACTCATCGCTGCACTTCACAGCATCTCGTCGCTAGACGAGCTCGTTTGCTACGAGGAGGACCTTCGAGCCACATTGGCTTCACGGGAGGTGTCCGGACGTGGCAGACTCGAGAGACTTCAAGCCGACGAAGAATGCGTGCTCGAGCAGTCGTACGCACTTTTGCAGGTCGAGCAACGAGCGCGATCGGTGCTTGTCAGGGACTACACCGCCACACACGCGATTCCTTTGGCTCTCGTGTCTGTCGCGGCCGCTGAGGAGCACGCGCGTCTCGCCGCATGTCTGGACTACCGCGCTGAGGTCCGTGCACTACGACGACTCGCCGCTCCACTCCACCTTCAGTTGATGGAGAGCAGCGAGCGGTTTGCCGTGGAGTCCACGGAGTCTCTGATGCGGCAGGAGGTCACACAGCGCCGCTACATGGAGATTGGCGAGTGTGCCCAATTTACGCAGCATTGCGCAAGCAAGCAGTGCCTCCAGCAAGACGCGTGGAGATATTCGACGGCGTTCCTGTCGAGTGCACGCCGTCTGTTCGCCGCGGAAGCGGCCGATCGCGAATCGCTAGAACTGATGTTCCTTTTTCACAGGGCGACACTTGTCACGCAAGAAAAAGAAGGACGAGCGGCGTCACTGCAGGCGAGTGTCGACTGGATCAACAGTCACGGTACCCGCTGACCACGGGGGGCCCCCTACATGTACATGTACACCTAACCACCAACGTCTGACGTCAAGCAGAGAGAGAGAGAGGGGGTGCGGGCAAGCAGAGGGGCGGAGGTTAGCAACCCACGTCAGACCACACGAGTGGAGCTCATGTAAACAACCGAACACAGGTGATCGAAATCATCTGCTCACACTGCACATTGACGTAGGGACCGATATTTTTAGGCCCCTCTAACCGTATCAAAGACGCCTTCACATTGCCACCAGCAACACACACACACAACAAAAAAAACCCTGACAAAGAATAAAAACGTACCAAGAACTGTTTACCGTATTGTCGGTATCTATCAAAACGTTTTTGCACACCCTCCCCCCACACGCAAAAGACACCACCGCAAAAACAAGCCCACGTCGTTCTGTTCTGCATGCACACACACACACACACACCTATCGCCACGACCTCTTTACATTCACTCCCGCACATCCGCGATCTGGTCAATTTAGGATACACTTCAACAAGAGGCCCCTACGAAGGCGATTCAAACAGCTACGCACACACACACACACACAATAGGACCAAAAAAAGTGAAAGCACACATCACGTGCTCTCATTCTTTCCTCTTTTTTTTTTCTATTATCTCGCTCACGCACTTTTGGCGAGACACAGTCACGCATAGCTCCTGTTCATGCCTGCTCCCGTTGTGGATGGGAAGTGGTGCGAACTCGTGACTGCCGCAACGTTGTTAGATATCAGTCGCGGTGAATTTATCCTGGACGACGCCAGTCTGAAGCTAATTGGCTCCGTGATCCAGCAAGCCCTCGCGTTGCAGGCGACCTCCGTGACCGAGAATGGAGAGTAAACAACCAGGGCACACTGCCCGCCTCCCAATAGCGGACCAGGTGAACAGTCTCCAACACTTTCAGCAGCACTCGCGCCTCCACTTTATTGGCCAGTGGAAGACACGAATGGAGGACTTGTTCAAGGACTGGTTTACCGAGCACCCGGAGTGGAACCACGGGACGCTGTCGCAGCAACGCACGTTTCTTCACATTGACATGGACGCCTTTTTCTGCGCGGTTCAACTCGCCAAGCCGCAGTACGCGCATCTCCGCGACAAGCCTGTCGGCATCGCCGCCGGAAAGTTCAACAGCGACATTTCTTCGTGCAACTACGTGGCGCGGTCGTTCGGCGTGCGCGCTGGCATGTACGTCAACGCGGCCAAGGAGATCTGCCCCGACCTTGTCACGATTGGCTACGACCTCGAGGCGTGTGCGCATGTGGCGAAGGAGCTGTACCGCATTCTGTTCGAGCTCTTCCCCGCCTCCGCGCGCATGAGTCTCGAGGTCTACAGTATCGACGAGGTCATGATTGCCACGGACACAACCGACTACGACGTGCTCTTGGCGTTTTGTCACAAAGCCCGGGAGGAGCTCGTACAGAGGACCGGATGCTCCGCCTCGTGCGGCATCGGCGGCAACATTATGCTGGCTCGACTGGCCACCGCGGAGGCCAAACCAAATGGCGTTCAGCTCATCCAACCTGCGGATGTCCCTGCATTCCTGAGAGCGCTTCCATTCTCAGCGATCCACGGCGCCGGACACAGCACCATGGCCAAGGTTCACGCGCTCTTGGCGCCACGTGATGACCCTGCCCGGCACCCTGGTGCTGATGAGCCCCGGTGCGACACTGAAGGCGACATCACGTGCGGACACGTGCAGGGATTAGCCAAGGAGGTGCTGCAGCAAGCCCTGGGCAAGAAGGCGGGTGAGTCTTTTTACCACTTGGTGCGGGGGATTGACTCTCGCGTGGTAGTTCGCACCGGCGACGTGGAGGACCAACGGGCCCTGGGTCGCAGCGTGCCCAACGCTGTGGGCTGCTCCATGAACTACGCTGTTCGTCCCAGCTGTCTGGACGATGTGTGGAGCATTGTGAAGCAGCTGCTCGACGATGTGTGCGCCAAGCTGAAGCGCGGCGACCTGTCGGCACAGGGCCTTCGGGTCACTCTCCTTGAGCGCCATCCTCTGCAACCCAAGGAGGCAAAGAAGTACATGGGACGTGGCGTGTGCGTGGAGGTGCACGTTCCCATCCGATTCCCACACCCGCTCGACCACACCCACGAGGCGCTCATGATGCAACTGGTCAAGGAGGTCGTTGAGCCTCTCATGGTGGAGTCGCGCACCGTCAGCGACCAGGAGCGGGCGCGTCAGCTAGGCCTTGACAAGGACCAGGAGCAGCAAATCATTTGGACGTTCACCTTGGCAGCACTGGAAAACATCATCATCTACGACCTCCGCGGGATGACCATTCAGGCGAGCGGGCTGCGGGCGAAGGACGAGCTGCCCATCCGCGCGAAGCGCGACCGCGGGCAGATGTCTCTTGCCGCAGCCTTCACGCGCGCCAAGGAAACAAAACTGACAAAATCGGTAGACTCGTCACCGCCCGCCTCGGTATCCTCATCGCAGTCATCGCAGTCATCTGTGCAATCCACCGACTCGCCTGCACAAGTCGAACCGGCCGAATCTCTGGCCGACGCTGCGGCCAGTGGCGAATTCGAGGCACTTTTGAACTGCTGCGATTGGCGCCTGTTTGGCGAGCGCTGGGGTGACCACTGTCGTGCCGCGCTCTCCTCTGACAACGTCCCGATGGTAAGAGCACTTTTGCGGCTGGCGCTCCTCAAAACGGCACTTGACGAGAGATCCCGCGACGACTTCACGCATCTCGCCAACTCTGTACACGGCAACCTTTTGGGCCTGTGTGCCTTTTATTAAAGCAGCCTTTGTTCCCTTTTTTCACACACTTTCGATTTGCACGTGGTCTCTTTGTTTTTTTTCCCGGCAACCGAGCCGGCCTTGCGCCAACGACCAGAAGACTCGACACAGCAAAAAACAAACACACACACACACACACACAGCTCGACTACACCCCGCATGATCTTGTGGCTGCATCCACCATACCCCACTGTCTTGCTGTTTATCATTGAGGTGTTTCTCGGTAGACTCCTCACCTTTTCAGGTCTGCACTCATCATATCAACACACACGCACACACCCAACGCTCCGCCTTCCTACATCGAAGTCTACACATTCATTCGGGCGAAACCAACGCCGATTTCAGAGAGTTGCGCATACACTCATATGGAGGCTGCCATCGTCGAGGCAGCGCAGTGCCTCCAGCAAGGCCGGCACGCGCAGGCGGAGTTCATCTTGGAGAAGCTCCAGTCAGATGACAATTACCACACGTTTGAAGGCGCGCTGCAAGCTCTTCGTCAGGACGCCAGCAGTCCTCAAGGACCTTTTACGCACTTCGTCGCACTCAAACTCCTCCGTTTCTGTCTGATTCGCAATCGATCGCAGTGGCAGAACCAAAAGACCGACACGGTGCAGTTCTTGTTCGAGTACGCCCACGCCCTGGGTGACGCGGTCCTTTTGGGCATGTGGAAGCCCGTCGTGGCGGAGTGGGCGACAGCTGTGGCTGTTGTGCTGAAGCTCGGCTGCGTCGAGGCAGGTGTCTCGCCTGACGCTGTCCGCAGCGTGGTGGGCGGCCTGTGCTCGCTTCTGTCGTCTGCCGTGGGCAGCAGTAGTCGCCAGCTGCTTGCGCGCACGGCGACACAGCGGACAGTCGAGGAGTTTGGCCTCTTTGACCGCAGCTCCCGTTACAGAGGTGTCTCCATCCCAACACACCGCCTCTGCCGCGAGCGCTTTGAGGCGCCTGGCAATCTGTCCTCGGTTGCGTGCCAGGTTGCTGTCAGTCTGCTCGCGGGACACCACACCGCGGAGGCGCAAGGCTCCCTCGAAGCCGGCGCGAATGCGCTGCTCGCTTGTGTGTCCTGGTCTGGCCACCGCTTTTTCGAAGAAGAAACGAGCACGGAGGAGAGCTGTGAGGTCTTCGCGGTGTGCGATCCGCAATGGGATGCGCTGCTTCTGACAGGCGTGTCCTCCACCGCATCGTCGACGCAGCCCGTCCCCTCGGCCACCTTTGATTCGCTGATTCGCGACTGGTGGCAGCGCGCTGGGAGTGGGGCTGGCCGCGCTGGCGTCGTCGTGCCGCTGCAGCTGATCGCGGAGCTCCTGCAGCAGGGCTGCGGCTTCAAGGGTGAGACTTGGACCGCCTCCCAGCATGCCCAGTTTTTTCAAGCGCTGATGACCCTCTCGCTGGACTGCCTTGACTCGGTGCTGGGCCAGCAGTCCCCAGTGGACGAAGAGCTCACGCACTGTCTGCCGTCCATTGTCGGTGCCATTGCGCGTCTGGTCGCGAGCCGAGAGGAGATGTTGCTCTGGGAAATTGCAATGCCGTTGATTGCGCGTCTTGAGTCGGTCACCGTGGCAGTCATGGCCCTGGAGTCCCGCAGTGGCGATGATGACGAGTTTGTCATGTCCAGCCTGGACGAGTTGTTGAGCACGTGGTACCACCTGTGTGGTCTTGCCCAGCGCGCCATTGGCGACGCGTCCGCCACGCGAGGCGTGCCCATGGCCACATCCGAGACGGCTCAGACGTGCGCACCGGCACTACAGTGCTTGACCAACAGCTGCGTGACGCTCTTCCAAACCTACGTGCAGGGGAAGCTTACGCGGCAAGGTGAGAGCGAGGTGGATAGCAATGCCTTTGTCGAGGCTTTCTCCTCCTCGCACCTCCATTTTGTCGCCCATCTTGGTCGCGTGAATGCCGCTGTCGGGAGCCGCACGTTGTCGGCGACGCTCCAATTTTTGGGCAGCCGTCTCGCCACACACTCCGGACACCTCGATTACTGCGAACAACTGTGGTGTGTGCTGACGATTGCCAACTACTTTGTCGCGGACCCGTCCGAGGGCGAGGACCCTACCATCCCGCTGTGCTTTCTCCAAAGTGTCGAGGCGCTGCACGCGGTGCACGATCTCTTTTCCGCCGTCGTCGCCTGCTCTGCCTTGTACACCTCTGCCGTGCCGAGCCCAGCGGTGTTTGCCGCCTACGTGGAGGTGATGCGCAACTTTGTGCGCGTGTACCTCGACCCAGAGGATCCCACGGCGGCCTTCGCCAGTGTGTTTGGGCCGTCCCGCGCGCAGCTGGTCGCATTTGCGATGCAGCTGTCAGTGGAAACACTCCGCCGATTTCCGCTCGACACCGACGTCACTGCCGCCGTGAGCGGGCTTCTCGATGCGTTGGGCCGCCACAACAGCGACGTTCGCGATACGCTGCGCCAGCACCCCGCCTTCGCCACGCTCACAGAGTATGCCACGCAGCCGATGCAGTTTCCGCTCGCCGGATGCACGCGTGGCCGGCTGATCGCGTTCCTTCTCATGTGCAGCCCAGCAGCCAGCAGCGGTGGTGGCGGTGGTGGTGGCGACTCGCTGCTCCAGGATGTGGCGCCGATCCTCCGTCTTTTCGCCGCAGAGCGCAGCGTGCGCGTGGAGGACGTGCTGGAGCTGACGTACGCCCTTTCTGGCGTTTTCCAGTCGCTGAGCCGGCAAGACGTCCTCTGCGCCTTGTTCCCCTTCTTCTCGGGTGTGACACAGCGCCTGTTGGAGGTGGCATACGCTAATTTTTTTGAGCGACAGGTTGCCATCGAGACGGTGCGGCTGGTGCGTCTCATCTTCACCACAAGCACCCCACTCGTAGAGGACGACCGTGTGCGCGAGCTGCTGTCCATGGTGCTCATGACGTTCCAGAGCTGCGCGGCCTCGCTGCGCACCGTGCCAGCGTGGCACTCCGCCGAGGCGGAGTCCGACCGTGTGGAGCTTCTCACGGCGCTCGCCCATCTCATCACCAGCGCCGCGCAGTGGATGAAGTGGGACTGCTACTTGCCCGACAGCGAGACGCTCGCGTTCCGCACCGGGTCCGTGGGATGCCTGGCAGCACTTTTCGGATTCTTGAACGAGCGAAGCTTGGCGTTGCCGGATTTGGAAGAAGCCTCCTTCAACGCACTCAAACAGTGCGCGGACTCGTTCCCTGTCGAGCTCACTTTTTCGGCCGATTCCAGCACCTTTTTGACTGCCATTCTTTACTCACTGCATCGCGCGAGGGTGAGCATTCAGCGCATCGGCATGGACGTGACAACCTCGGTCACGGCGTGCCTGGAGGCGCAGTCAAGTGGGCAGGCCAACTACATGACCACATGCCAAGAGTTTTTCCTGACACTCTTGCGTGGTCTTGCATCCGGCGGCGTCTACTTTGCGAACACGCGCCAGCTCTCCGGCTCGATTTTGATGGCGGCGCGCGGCATGCCACAGCCCGTCATTGATCAGTGCTTCCAGGTGGTGTGCACAGAGAGTCCCAAGTGCCGCAGTGTGCTGGAAACTGTCTACAGCGCACTAGTCGCCGCGCTCCACCAAGAGGCGGGTGGTCCGTCAGCCGCCGCAGGGTCGTTTGAGGATGTCCTCCGTGATTCGCTGTCCTCGCTGCGTGGCGTGAGTCTCGTGTGAGGGTTGTCAGCACCACCTCCCCCCGCGCAGTCGGCACGTGAGGCGAGGGCGAATTTGTCACACACATATACACACACACAGACACAGACACAGACACAGACACGTACGTAAATAAGAGCAACCTACGTCATACTGATAGAACTCATCTTGTGACCCCCTCCGACGTTATGTACCGCGTCACCACACGCGAAGCTTCTTTTGC
Source organism: Wallacemonas sp. Wsd (assembly GCA_030849645.1). Classification (NCBI taxonomy): domain Eukaryota; phylum Euglenozoa; class Kinetoplastea; order Trypanosomatida; family Trypanosomatidae; genus Wallacemonas; species Wallacemonas sp. Wsd. The sequence continues at coordinate 16,168 of JASANQ010001107.1, read as the reverse complement.
CACGAACTGTGAATGTAAATGAGGACTTTTGAACAGGGCGGATGAAAGTGGGGAAGGGGAAGACGCAAACGCAGCGGTAGTAGTGGCTGGCTGTCGTTGCCGCGCAGGAACGCCTCATTACACAAATCCACTCGTCTTCCCCCCCTTCCTCCCTCCCTTCCTTGCTTCCCTCGCGCCTTGACCTTTCCCCGTGTCTACACATTGCTCATATCAAAGTGCCGCTCTCAAGTAACCCATCTTTTTCATCTCTGCCAACCTGGCTGCAAGGGGGGGGGGGGGACAATGGATAAACTGGTCTCGGTTGGGAAATGCGCGAGCACCGGCGTTGACATGACGCTCTGCTACCAGACAATGGGTGATCCGTCCTCGCCATGCTTGCTGCTCATTAGTGGTCTTGGCTCCACGTGCCTGACGTGGCGCGACCCACTGTGTGAGAAGCTCGTTCGCGCTGGATTCTTCGTCGTTCGCTTCGACAACCGCGATGTTGGGCTATCCACGCACCTCAGCGCAGTCTCCCCACCGCCGATGTGGCGCGTTGGTGCGCCATCGTGGTTGCCCGGCCAGCCGCAGGCTCCCCCCTACCGCATGGAAGACATGGCGGTGGATGCGTTCAACCTCCTTGACGCTCTCCACATTGAGCAGGCGCACCTGTTCGGTGCCTCCATGGGTGGCATGATCGCGCAACTCATGGCGATGTCGCATCCGGAGCGTGTGCTCAGTCTTTCGCTGCTTTACACGAGTGCGGATGGACTGCGCATGTCAACCATGTCCTTTTCTGTGTCCTTCTCGCTGTTCGACAAACCGCGCAGCGACGCGCGTGCCGACGTGCTGGCCTGGAAGGTGCGGCAGGCCAAGCGCTTCACCGGCGGGTACGACCTGGACGTGGAGACGTACGAGGCCCATTCGAGGCGGAACTTCGAGCGGGCCCCTGATGATGCGGCCGGCAAGCAACGACAGACTTGGGCGGCGCATTTTGCGTCGCACCGGCGTGACGGACTGCGACAACTGCGGGGCATTCCTACGATTGTTCTCCACGGCATGAAGGACACCACCATCCCGTATACAAGCGCCGTGGAGCTTGCGACCTGCATCGATGGTGCACGCCTGGTCTTGTTCCCTGAACTGGGCCACTTTATGCCTCCCGAGTTGTTTGCTAGCATCGCGCACGAAGTTGCTTCACAGTTGTACGTTCCTCCCACATCCTAGCTCGGGAGGGATGCAGCGTGCCCGTTCTCCCTACTCTTAACCAACACGCATGTCCAATCTCCTTGCACGAGCGTCTTTTGCGTTCGTCTTACCTTGTTCTTTTTTTTCCCCCTTCCGTGTCGCACTTGTATCCCTTTTGTAGGCGCTACAAACATTGACCACAGACAGCAATAACGACAAGATCAACAGCGCACTGACATCAAACACACATTCCCTTCTCTTTCCCCTCCTCAACCGCCCTTCCTCAACGAGTGTCTTCTTCTTCTTTTTTTTGTTTTTGGCCTACCAATCAACATTCAGCAACAGGAGACAGTGAGAACGACAAACACAATGGCACTGCAGTTGACCGCACACGATGCGTGCTCAAGGAAGGTTCACTGTGTCGCCAAGGGGTACCTTGACGATCCGTTTGTCAAATTCTTTTCCAAAGACTCGACAATTGTCAATAGCCCTCTGATGAACCGCGGTACGTGGCTGCGCACCAAAGCCATCGAGAACTGCGTGCTCAAGTTCGCGGCCGATGCCGGCAGCGACACACCAATTCAGGTCATTAGTTTCGGCGCCGGTGTTGACACGCTGTACTTCCGCCTCCGAAAGAACCAACCCAACGTGGCCTTCTCGCAGTTCCTGGAGCTGGACTTTCCGGACCTGATCCAGGAGAAGGAGCGAACCATTCAAAAGAATGCACCGATGCAAAGCCTGCGCAGCGCCGAGTACAAGCTTCTCCCGTGCGATCTCCGTCAGACGGACAAGGTGGCCGAGCTTCTCAAAGCGCACGTCACACGTGGCACGCCCACCATCATCCTCGCGGAGATGGTCTTCGTCTACATCGAGGCCAGCATCACAACGGAGCTGCTGCGTGCGACCCTCAACGACGTACTGGGGGCGGACAGCAACGTCATGATGATCAGCTACGACGCCATGCAGCCGAACGACCGGTTCGGAAAAATGATGGTTGAGAACATTGGCGGCATTGGCGCTCATTTGCTCGGCATCGCCGACCTGCCAACTGCCGAGGCGCACGCGAAGCGTTGCAGTGACGTTGGCTTCACCAGTGTGCAGGCTGTATCGATGCGGAAGCTCTACCTGTATGTTCCCCGTGACACACAGATGTGGCTGAACAAGCTCGAAATGATCGACGACTGGGACGAGTGGAATCTGGTCCACGACCACTACGTCTTTGTCGTGGCTTCGACCAGGCAGGCGGAGATTCCCAAGGTGTCTCATTGACAGAGCTGCGACCCCCGCACAGACCACGCACTCCAGACGAGTGGCGACGGTGACACACACAGACACACACACACACACTCAACATAAGCACTCAACCAAAACAAACACCATACACACACAAACACACACCATCCAAGAAGACAGGGGTTGTGGGAAGGTGTGAATGTCTTTGCTAAATTGACCCGAGTCAATTGGCACCATTGCGTTACTCATCCTTGCCGCGAACTGCGACAGGACACCACACTTGTTTTTTTTCTTCTTTCTGTTCCTTCTCGAACAAACAGCCAAACACAGCGCGTTTCACACGATATTTTCGCTGCATTTTGGTGAACGGCGCTACACCAGCTTGACAGTCGCTACATTTTCGTGTCTGTCCGTGCGTGCATTCCCTTGACGTCTCCGCAACCACTCGAACGCGACGAGAAAAAGGGCACTGTGCCTGGTCGGCACGCAAGCGGGTTGCGTAGGTGCGTCCATACACAACTTGCACACTCATCGTGCCGTACTCGGCTCGTTCTCGCCGCGATCTCGCTACGCGTCCTTCGTGTACCCTTTCTCTCACTCTCTCGACTCTTTCCTCCTCACGTTTCTTTTTCTTGTACGTGAATTTCCCTTAGCATCCACAAACAACTCATAAAAGCAACAAGTCCGTTGGCTGTGCATACACGCCAACTTTCATTTCGTCCCCACTTCATATCTCTTTCATAATGGAGGAATTCAAGGCCAAGGGCAACGACGCCTTCAAGGCGAAGAGGTACCAGGAGGCTATTGACTGGTACACCAAGGCGATTGCTGTCGACCCGAACTGCGAGGCTGCCGGCGCTCTCTATTCCAACCGTGCGGCGAGCCTGCAAGGCCTCAACAAGTTCGAGGAAGTCATCGCCGACGCTGACAACTGCATCCGCGTCCGCCCGGACTGGCTGAAGGGCTACTTTCGCAAGGGCGTCGCTCTTCAGAGCCTCAATCGCCACGACGAGGCGCGCAAGGCGTTCCAGGAGGCCCTTCGCGTCGAGCCCGGCAACCAGGAGGTGGAGGAGAAGCTGCGCGCGCTCAATGCGCAACTGAAGGAGCGCAACGACAAGGCCGCCCCCGGCGCCTGCAAGACTGCCGACGAGGCGAAGCAGCTGGGCAACTCTCTGTTCGGCGAGGGCAAGTACGAGCGCGCGGCGACCTTCTACGCCCGCGCGATTGACCTCCAGAAGGAGGATGTCCCGGAGAAGGCCAACTTTTACGCGAACCGTGCGGCGTGCTACCAGCAGACGCACATGTACGACGAAATGGTGAAGGACTGCAACGCGGCGCTCAAGATTGATCCCAACCACGCCAAGGCGCTCATTCGCCGTGCCGTCGCCTACGAGGGCATGGAGAAGTGGAAGCTCGCGCTGGAGGACTACCAGACGGCGCAGTCCGTCGCTCCTGGCCTGCCAACCGTGTCCCAAGGTGTTCTTCGCTGCCAGCGTGCTCTCCGCGGGTAGACATGGAGAGGTGGTCAAGGCAGGAAAAACAACAACAACACAGCAACAGCCCCCCTGGAGACGGAAGACCCAAGCACGTTGGGGATCAAGGAGGGTGTAGCTGAGAAGACATCCAGCAAAGCCCCCATGGCTAGAAAAAAAAATCGACATCATGAGAGTGGCGCGGGCCTGCTGCTTTCGTAGACTGTTCGCTCCTTTCCTCACTGAGTGCTGTTTTTTTTTCCCGCCGCTACCCCCGTCGCGTGCGACTCTTCTTTATTCTCTAATCCAAAACCAACCGTCTCTCTCTTCTTTTTTTATTACTTTCCGTACGGCCAAATCTCGTCATGACTACACCGCTGTGCCCGTGCTGGACCTGCATGTGCAGTACATGTATATCATCATTTGAGGGAGACGAACGCGTGCATGTCGAGGCGTGGGGGCATCAACGTGAGATGGCGTTTCCTGTCGACCCACGGGGGACTGTTGTCTTTCGATTCTCTTTGCTCGACACTTCCCTCAGCCTCGCCACTCCTTCTTCGTCTCTACTCTTCGTGTGTGCGCGCGCGTGCAACTATCCTTGCCTATGCTCCCATGTCACGCGTGCCCAGTGGCCATCTTGCAAGCGCGTGCCTCCGACTCTGCGAACTGCGCACACACATACTCACATACTCACACACACATACACACATACACACATACACATTCCTCTCTTCTCCTTTCTCACCCCCTCCTTGCTGCGCGGCGTCGGCGCTGTCAGTTTGCTCTTTGTTTGTTTTGCTGTTGCCAATTTTGACTCGCTGAAAGAGAGAGAGAGAGAGAGAGAGAGAGAGATAATGGACTCGGTGAAGCGCCGACTTGTGTATGTGGCTGATGATAATGAAGAGCTGGTGCGGCAGCTGACTGCTGGCGGCACACCGCCGACACGCGCTTCGCGGTTTTCTCGGGTGCATGTCTCTGCCTCCGCAAGCAGCCGTTCGTCATCGAAACGCACCGTGTCACCTCATGTGGTTTCCCCGGTCCCGTCGCCTGCCGCGGATACCTTGCTCATTGTGTCGTACGACGGTAATATGGTGGCCGACGGCAGTGGGTGCCTGCGTTGCCCTCGCAACTACGGCGAGGCACGCGTGCTGCGGCGTGAATTGCGCAAGTGCGCGCTGTTCCTGACGCAGTACATGCACAAGGTGGGCAGATCGGTTTCGTCGGAGGAGAGCACCGACGCCGACTTGTGCGGCTCACCGTCATCCAGCTCCTCGTCTTCCTACTCGGGAAGCTCGGGAGATGACGACGACGATGAGGAGGACGAAGACAGCGACGGCGAGGATGAGCCTCGGCAACGACGGCGCCACGCCCCATCGAAGAGGCAGGCAGGACGAGCCCGTACCGATGGCGCGTCTGCGAGCCGGTTAGCGCCGTCCGACATCAAGCTGATGACGGCCGCCAACTTGCGTGACGCACTGCGGGAGCGTGGACTGCCTGTGGCGGGGAACAAGGCCACTCTTGAGGAGCGCCTGCGCATGTTCTCCGAAGAAGAGGCGGAGGAGCCGCCGCCACACCCATTGGCACATGCCACGCACACCACCACCACCACCTCGATGCACGCGGAGGCTGCCGTGGAGCCAGCCGACCACCGGCCGTCTCGCCGCAGCGGTGTGAAGCGGACCCGCGAGCCCTCGACGACGCTGTCCTTTGCCTCGCCTAGAAGCGGGTCCACGTCGGATAGCTCAAGTCAGAGGCTCTCGCAGCACCGTTTTTCTCACGTCATCTCGCCAGCCGCGAGGGAGGTGTCCGCGACGGAGCCGACCCGCCGAAGCCGCAGTTTGTGGGGTGCGCTTGTGACTGTAGGCTCTCGCTTATTCGGTCCTACACCGGCCAGCCAAAGCCCGTACACGGCAGCTCGCCACACTGATGAGGACGGCACTCGAGAGCCAGACGCGAAGCGACGCCGCAGCGCGTAGGGCGAGTATCACACGTTTGCCGCGCGCGGCCGAGATGGGATACACTCTGATCACACTCACATAATCGGAAACAATCTGTACCAAGTGGAAACGCGTAAAGGGACACACACACACACACAGAGACACGTGTGAAGAACGACCTTCAACGCGTTCTTCCTGTTTTTCGCCGTTTGAGCTTCGTAGGAAACGGGGTCAGCGCATGTCGCTCTACTTTTTGCTGTTGGCGGCGAGAAATGCGCATGAAACTACCATGCTTTGCCTTCGCTTCCTTTTCCATTCTCTCCCTCTTTCTCACAATTTCCTTCTCTTTGCTGCGCCAACGCCATCTCAACGGGTGCCATCCCAAGAACCCAGCACCATCGACAATCACGTTGGCGACTACTGTGATCCGCGCTACTTCTGTGTTTTTTTCTTTGTGTCGTCTTTCTTCATTCTTCCTCTTTCTCACACTTTTTCTTTTCTTTTCATTATTCTTCTGTTCTGCGTGTCGGACCAGTCCCTCCACTTTTTCCTCCTTCCTTCAGCAGCAAATGAACCCTCTCGTTATTGGGTTAGACTACGGCTCTGACTCGGCTCGCGCTATTCTTTTGCGCACAAGGGACGGCGCGGAGCTGGCGAGCGCAGTGCGTGCGTACCCCCGCTGGCACGAACGCCAGTACTGCAATGCGAAGATCGACCAGTACCGTCAGCACCCAAAAGACTACGTGGAGGTGGCGGAGCACATCATCAAAGAGGTGCTCCGGGCCGCGCCGCCTGGCTCCGCGCAGCAGGTGGTGGGCATTTCCTTTGACACCACCGGCAGCACCCCTTGCCTTGTTGATGCGTCGTGCCGCCCGCTCGCGCTGACGCCCGGCTTCGAAGAGAACCCGAACGCCATGTTCATTCTCTGGAAGGACCACACCTCTGTCCAGGAAGCCTCCGACATCAACGCCTTGGCGCACCAGTCGTCCCCCGACTACACCATGTACTCTGGTGGCACCTACTCCTCCGAGTGGTTCTGGTCAAAGGCCCTGCATGTGGTTCGCCACGACGAGGCCGTCGCCAACGCCGCCGCTGGCATCATCGAGTGCTGCGAGTGGCTGCCCGCGTACTTCTCCGGTGTCTCCCAGCTGAGTGCGCTGGTCCGCAGCCGCTGCGCGTGCGGCCACAAGGCCATGTGGAATGCGGAATGGGGCGGCTTCCCACCGAGCAGCTTCTTCGAGAAGCTCCACCCCAAGCTCGGCGCGCTTCGCGCAGGCATGTCCGACGCGACTGCCACCGCCGACAAGCCGGTGGGGACCCTGTCGCCTCAGTGGGCGCGGCGGCTGGGGCTGCCGGAGACGGTGGTCATTGCGGGTGGCACCATCGACGCCCACGCCGGTGCGATTGGCGCCGGCATCAAACCGTTCTCGTTTGTCCGTGTGATGGGGACGTCGACGTGCGACATGATGACCCTCGACCCCGCCATGATCAAGGGCAAGTGCATCAAGGGGATTTGCGGGCAGGTGGACGGATCGATTGTGCCGCAGATGGTCGGCCTTGAGGCGGGGCAGTCCGCGTATGGTGACGTCTTTGCGTGGTTCTCGTCGCTGCTACAGTACCCCATCACCCGCTTCATCGCCAACTCGTCGTGGCTCGACAAGGCGACCAAGACCAAGCTCCTCGCTGAGGTCCGGTCGCAGCTCCTCAACGGCCTCACCGTAGAGGCTGTCCCCATGGCACCGGAGCAGAACACCGTGTTCGCGCTTGACTGGTTCAACGGCCGTCGCACACCCGACGCGAACCAGCGGCTCAAGGCGGCCATTGGTGGTCTCACACTGGGCAGCGACGCCCCGTCCGTGTACCGCGCGCTCGTCGAGGCCACCGCCTTCGGTTCCAAGGCGATTGTGGAGCGCCTGCGCCGCGAGGGCGTGGAGATCAAGACCGTCATTGCTGTGGGCGGCATCGCCAAAAAGTCCCCGTTCGTCATTCAGACGCTCGCCGATGTGCTGAACATGCCTATTTCCGTCTGCAAGAGCGAGCAGGTGTGCGCTCTTGGCGCCGGCATCGCGGCGGCGGCGGCGGCGCGGGTGTACAGCTCCATTCCGGAGGCGCAAGCCCACATGGCCAGCGCGTTCTCCGACACGTACGAGCCCGACGCGACGCGCGCCAGCGTGTACGAGAAGCTGTACGTCCGCTATCAAGAGCTGGCGTCCTCGACCGAGAAGATGTACTCGCACATGTGAAAACGGACCGCATCAAAATTGGTTTTGACTGCGGTCACTACAAAACAAGAACAAAAAACGAACATCAAAAAAAACGCACAAACGTATACATCAAATTGAATACTTTCCTCAAAAGAAGACAAATATATGATATCAACAAAAATGGAGCAACACTGTGTTGTCGTTCTGTCCACCACCCGCTCTCGTCTTGCTTTCATTATTGATGGTCGATGCATGACGTTGTCGTTCCTCGTGTACGCCACCTATTGAATAGACGCACCTTTTCTGTGTGTGTGTGTGTGTGTGTGTGTTCTCCGCATGGACGCACACACCAACAATAACTTGTCACACACATCCCCCTCCCAACCCTTCCCCTTCTGATCGCTCCCACCGCGCGCACAGTCTTCAACAGGAACCAAACCGACAGAATACCACTAATCATTAAGTTAAATTACCACTTGTGAGATTCACACAAACACACACACACACACACACAAACCAGTACAGAGATAGAAGGAGATACACACTGCGAGAACCTTGTCACAGGTACCTCTTGCTCCCTTCCTCTCAACTCAAAAAAACAACCATACCATAATCCCCTGAAAGAGCACTGACGACAGAGCACAGATCGCCAGCATCAACCTAGTCGGTGACAACGAACAGACACACGCACCCGAGTGCGATTTTTTTGACTTTTCGTTCTACTCATCTTTGTTTTTTTCTCTTTTATTTTCGTGCTAGTTTATTTAGTGTCTCTCTTCCTTCCGTATCAGACGGACGCCTTTTCGTTCAGGTCACACCTCACCGCACTTTCGCTGCCGCGCCGCCCACCCATGTCTAGCGACGACGAAACTCTGACGGAGCTTTACACGCAGCGTCAGGACGTGTTGAAGCAGCTGTCTGAGATAGACACGCAGATCAAGCAGCTCGAGGCCAAGATCAAGGAGCAGACGGGCTCGAGCAAGCTGGCTATCGAGGAGACCCCGTCCGACGATGCGGACGTCAACAAGGTCAACGCTGTGATTGTCCGATGCACCCAGGACGCTGGTGGCGTGCGTGACGCGATCAAAATGGTAGAGGCGTGCCGCTACATCCAGGAGTCGTTCCGCTCGGACGACACCGCGCGGCAGAAGCTGCACTTCCGAAATGTCTTCACGCAGGAGTGCATGACCAAGACGGTCGAGCTTGCCTGCGATGGAAACGGGAGCGAGCTGATGCAGCACGTGGTTCCTCTGCTGACGTCGGGCTCCGTGGCGGCGCCGCAGGAGGGCTTCGCCTTTGAGCTTGCGGCTGAGCTCGACCAGTCGGAGCTGATCACCCTGATCCAGCGTGTCGGTGGCGAGATGACGACGGTCGCGTGCAACACGAACGGCGCCCGTGTGGCGCAGAAGATCGTGGACTGCCTGACCACAATCGAGGAATTCAGCGAGTTTGCGCGTGCGATTTCCGCCGACATCATCACTCTCGCCAAGGACATCAACGGCAACCACACCCTGTCGAAGCTCATGTCCGCTGGGCGACTCAAGCGCATCGGCCAGGAAGCCGAAAGCGCCTCGGAGAAGGAGCTGCTGACCTCGGTGTACCGCATGGTGTACGAGACCATTGCCGAGCACTGCACCGACATCTGTCGCAACCGCCAGGGCTGCTGTATCATCCAGAAGAGCTTGCAGGTCGCGCCGGAGCCGTACTACTCCACCATCTTCAGCGCCGTGCTCAACAACACATTGAAGCTCGTGCAAGACCCGTTTGGCAACTATGTGGTCCAGTTCATCCTCGACCGTCAGCAGGAGCTCAACCGGCAGCGCCAGCCGGACGACGCCGAGGGCGATGCACAGCGCTACACCAACCAGGTGATCCGCCAGATGCTGCATCACGTCGCCGAGCTTTCGTGCAACAAGTTCTCGAGCAACGTCATTGAAAAGTGCCTCAAGACGGCGTCGCCGGACGTGCGCCAACTCCTTGTGGACGAGCTCACGGAGCCCCAGGTGCTGCCGAAGCTGCTCACGGACAGCTACGCGAACTACGTCATCCAGACGGCCATCGCGACGGCATCCGACGACGAGCAGTTTATGCAACTCCGCGACTCCATCGTGCCACTCCAGGGACTCCTGAAGAACTCGCCGTACGGCGTCAAGATCGAGGCCAAGCTGCTGCGCCGTCACAAGGAAACCACCAAGCGACAGGCGAAGAAGCGTGACCAGCAGCAGCAGATGCAGCAGATGCAACAGTCGTCCGTGCCGCCCATGCACCACCGCCAGGACAACAACGGCGCGATGAACCCGCCTTACCTGCCTGGGATGCCGACGCTGCAGATGCTGCCGCCCACCGCCGCCCCGCGCGATGGCGGAATGGGCCCCCAAGTCACGTTCGCCAACGTCACGCCGGACATGGCCTCCTTCCTCCAACAGCAGCAACAGCTGATGAACATGCCGTTTGTTCTGCAGGGCCAGCAAGTTATTGGGCTGCCCAACAACCAGGCCCCTCCGCAGTTTGCCACCATGAATATGCTGGGCACTGCCAACGTACCACCAGACTACATGCCGTACCAGTAAGCATCCGCCTTGATGGTCGCCGCGTCGCGCCGAGTCTACTACTCGAGTTACTCTTCTTTTCTCTCCCTTCTCTTCCTTCTTTTTTTTTGTTTCGTTTGCTTGTTTGCTTGTTTGTTTTTCAATGGTTGTTGTTGTCCTCCTGTTTCTTTTTCTACGTCGGAATTTGTGTGTGTGTGTGGTACCGACGACTGGCGTAGCAAGACAACAAGGCATAATCACGACTATATAGAGAGAGAGAGAGACAGTACTTGTGTGTCGGTTTTCGCTGAACTTCTCCTTCCCTTTTTTTTGTGTAGGTGATCTAATGTTGCAGTTTTTTTTTTAAACGGAGCTTCACACGTTCTCTAGTTCTATTCTGCCACTGTTCATCTTGAGGACACTGACTTGAATGAGAGACGACTGGCGCGCACGCACATATCTGTTTGTGCGTATGTGGGTGTGCGCGCGTGTTCATGCGACTACTTTATTGTGTACAGCGGCACTCCAGCCGCACTCTGCTCCAAAGCTAGGCTCAGTGAGCCTGTTTTCTGTGTGATTGCAGTGCCTCTCTCTCTCTCTCCCTCTTCTCCATTCCTTTTATCCGAGGTGTTGAGTTGACTCTTTTTTTTTTTCTCCTTTTTCCCGCCCTTGTTGTGTTCTGTTTAAACTCTGTGCTCCGGTTGTCGGCGGCTCCCTGCATATTCGTGTCGCACAGGTGTGTGCCTCCGTTTGTATCCTTTCCCCCTCTCGTTATTTTCGCACAAACGCGTGGTTCGACCGCTTTTGCTGCTACTTTTTGCGCGTTTTGTTGCTCTTGTTGTTACTTGCGGTAGTCGTGATATGAGAAGGGTGCATTTTGCCCTGTTTTTGTTCTTGTTTTGTTCGCCTGTTGTCAGGTGTGTGTCGTCAACAACCGTTGGAAAGACTGTGCCTCATCGCGACGATGAGTGCGTTTTTATTCTTATCCCGTCGTTTCGCCGCGAACATGCGTCTTCGCGAGTCCTGCACACAACCCTTACATGTTACAAGTGGAAGCACGACAATACGGCAGCAACGGTGCGCGAGCAGGTCCGCACCTAACATGACTGTTACTGACTCGCGTCCGGCACGCGCTGACTCTCTTTACGTTGACCGCCGGTTTCAAAAGGGGATGATCGGCTTCCGTGTTTCAAATTGTCTTGGCAATGACCCTCGGGCCTGAGCCGACAAGGCTGACAACCAGGCGTTCGCGCCGCCATTCACGTGTGCCTTCGGCACGTCATCTGACGCAATACCTTCCTCAAAACACAACTCCTCACACGCTCCTCAAACATCCTTTCTCACCTTGCTCACTCGGAGGTCGTCTACACAATACTCGGTACCGCCTCCTCCCCCCCCCCTTTCCCCCTCTCTCTTCACTAACTAAGTCAAACGATACCCTTGCGCGCCGGTGATGGCTTCTGTGACTGTCATCAAGGGGAACATCGTGACGCCTCTGCAGGTACTGTACGGGGGTCAACTGGTGGTTGTCAATGACATTATCCGCGGCATTTTCGACAGCTCGACGGAGCCAATGACGGATGCGCAGCTGTGTGCCGAGTACGACGTGTCCAGTATTGCCCACGTCGAGGGCGACTTTGTGCTTCCGGGCTTTGTCGACATCCACAACCACGGTCTCGGCGGACACGCCGACGTCATTGGCCACTGGAGCAACCCCGAGTACTCGCTGAAGGAGCTCGCCCGCTGCGGCACGCTGGTCACGCTGGCGTCCGTGATCTTCTCTGACGATCACGCTGGCTTGGTGCGCGAGTGCATCCAGGCGGTGGAGACTCGCGTTGGCCGCTACATCGAGAACTGCTGCACCCTCGGCGGCATCCACGCCGAAGGGCCCGTCATTCACGACCGCGGCGGTCTTCCGTCGTGCACGAACACCATGTCCCCGCAGCAGTTCAAGGATCTGTGCGCGAGCATGCCGTCGATGAAGGTGATGACGGTGTCGCCGCACGTGGATGCGCGCGACGGGTACCCGTGCATCCGCCACTTACTCGACATTGGCGTTCGTCCGGCGCTCGGTCACGATCGCGTGGCGACAAAGCGGGACATTCTCGGCGCGTTGCGGCTGTGCAAGACGGAGGAGCAGCGCCTTCACGCGACGCACATGTGCAACGTCATGTCGTTTCAGCACCGCAGCCCGTCCCTCGTGAACGTGTGCCTGTGCTCCGAGTTCCCCAAGGCCCCGCTGTACGGCAACGCCCGGCCTCCCACCGTCGAGATCATCGCCGACCTCGTGCACGTGGACTCGCTGGTCGTGCAGAGTGTCCTCAGCTCGCGCAAGCCCGGTGACGTCGCCATCATCACGGACTGCATTTCGGAAAACAAGCCGGGGAAGCGCGTCGTCTACAATGGCCGCGAAAGCGTCGTCCGCGCGGAAGGCGCGTGCGTCCTGTGCGACAGTCAAGGCCGCCCCTCCAACACTCTCGCTGGCGGCATCAGCATGCTGGCGGACCAGTTCTACACTCTGCTGCGTCTGTTCCACGAGGATGTCGTTTCGGCATGCCTGCACACGGCCACTGTGCCGGCACGTGTGGCGCGGCTGCATGACGTGGGGTCGCTGGAAGTCGGAAAAAAGGCGAACCTCCTCGTCCTCGACACGAACCTGCGCACGATTGAAAAGCGCATGATCCAGGGTCGCTGGACCACCCACGAGCCTTACCGCATCCTGCAGCCGTCCGTTGCTCACATGTAGCCAACAAAACAAAAATCAAAAGTATCCCAATACCCAAGACACACCCACAAAAAAAAAAAGCAGTAAGCTTCTATACACATCTCTCTCGCACGCCATTCTTTCCTCCTCCGCATATATTAAAAAAAAAATATAGTAATCACATAAAAACAGCCATACAACTACCACCACAACCATCTCGGCACGTATTGCATTGACAGACTTCTTCGCTCATCTCACTCCTCCCCCTTTGCCGCCACGCCATTCTTGTCGCTCTCACTGTACAGCTGGATCAAAACAAAACAAAACAAAAACTTACGCTCCGCAGCACTGCCCACATTGCTGCGTTTTTTTTTAAGCCAATATTGTTTCCTTTTTCGTCTTTTACAATAAGAGTTCCGCGCCGTGCTCTCACTCCAGTACACCCCCCATCCTCACACAGCGCGTGCGCCGCTCAGCCAATCTGCGCGGTGCTTTTCCTCCCCCTCTCGTCGTGCAGTAGACTTCCCCCAACGACCAGTTCAAAATGGGTTGCAATCAGACCAAGACGAAGGAGCCCGCGGCTCCGTCTGCCCTCTCTAGTGATGCCATGGAGTTCGTCAATCTCGCCAACACGCAGAAGCACCCCGTGGCTGTGCTGCTGTTGAAGGAGTGGACTCTCTTTGTGGATGCCCAGGTGAAGCGGAATGCCGGCGACAACGCCGAGATCGACGCGTACCAGAGACGCCCTCGCGAGATTTGGGCCGACACGGAAAGCCAGCCAGTCACACACCGCTCCGTCGACTACGTAGGAAAGATGTTCCTGGAGTACATGAAGAGCGACCTCTTCCGCCGAGGCTGGGGCGGCAATTTTGACTACAAGGTCGCTGGCGTGGCGTTGCAGGGGTTCCTCAAGGCCAACGCCGTCGTCGACACGGCGCATAGCGATGTGGCCGAAGAAATCCCGTGGGAGATCAAAATTCATTACCATAGCAGCGGCAGCGCGTAAGCTCAACTGGGCCCTGTTCGTGTTTCCTTCTCTTGTGTCCCCCCCCCCCCCAGTCCGGATGCCCTCATTTTTGTTTCAGGGGCATTTTTTTTTGCGCTTCGCAATGATTCCGGCGAGTGCGTCCTTTTCATAGCTATCTTGTGGTTCTTTCTCCCGTTTCCTCTTGTTCGTTTCTTCTGGCGTCCTCCCCCTCCCCCCTCTGATGCTTGGTGCTGCTTTTTTTTGTTTGACTTCGCCTCGCTGAAACGAACGGAAAGCAGCACACGAGCATGGGTACGTAACGAGATGTCGTTTGTGCCAACTGTGTGTGCACGTGGCGCGGCTTTGTACAATGTGGAAAGGGAAACAACACAAGAGCAAAAAAAAAAACAATAGATACAGAGTCACCGAGGCGTGGTTGAACAGGATGGATCGGCAACAGTGTACTGAATTGCCACGGCAGGTGAGGAGTTACATCTGAGGTTCATATCTGTTCTGTTTCACTCTCCCACTGCTGACGAGTAGAGAGAAATAATGAGCTCCGTCCCCCTCGTTATCGTCGGAGCTTTTACTTCAGTGGGCTAGTGGGTGCTACTCTCTGAAAGGGCTCGCCCCCATGAAGCCTCTGTGCGTTTCAGCACCGAATTCTCGTTGTCATTCTCGTTTTTCCACTCACTCTTGCCTTCCTTCTCCAACTGTCAGTCATCTTCCCGCTGTCTAACAGGTTCTAATAAGCTCTAATTCTCTCTCTCACACACAGATCTCTTCCATTGGCTCTTTCCTCTTCTCCAAAGCACACACTACGCTGCTGCCTGTTCACCGCATTCTGCAGCACAACAAGGAGCCGAGCCAGGCCCTGCCTGCTGGTTGAAACGGGTATCACCAGCAAAGAAGGGCATGTGATCTGTGACGTGCTCTGCCTCGGCAAGCTGCGGGAGTTTGCCACCTCCATCATCGCTGCCATTGAGATCGAACAGCTGCAAGAGAGCCCTACAGTCGCACAGCGGTACCTGGATGAGTGTGCCTGGTGGCTGCATCGAGCCCCATTTGGTGTTCAACCGCGCTGGTGCACGTGAACAGGTGGCATGCGGCGTGAACCTGCGCTCCCTCAACGCGGGCTGCTATTCTCCGCCAGTGGATGTCTCTGCATTGCAGCAGTGCCACCAGGTGACCGCACTCCACGTTTGCACCACACGCGTCTCGGATCTGACTGTACCGCAGGGCATGTGAGGGGAAGTCTGCGCGTTTTGGAGGCGGACGGCTGTATCCGACTGCAGGTGCGTGCGGCGCCTGGCGATTGACAGCACCGCGATCGCCGACTTCACTCCGCTACGCGGGATGACAAGCCTCGAAGAGCTGACGGCGCACTGGTGCCGCGAGTTCGGCAGCGTCTCTGCCTTGCTGGAGTGCCGGCAGCTGAAACGGCTGACTGCCTCCTGCACCTCCGTCTCGGACCTCAGCCCCCATTGCAGGCATGCCGTTTTGGGGGGCGATCGACGCCCGCTTAAGCCCAGTGGCCAACGTCGACGGCCCCGCCTGCACGCGCTGAATTTGGATGGCACCCCGATGAGCCAGTACAGACTCTCCCATGCACGCACTGCGCACCAAAGAGTGCCGGACTTTTTCGGCGTGCGGTGAGCGAGTCGCCGCTCGTGCCTGGTTTCCTTTTTTCCTGTTCACAGTGGTCGTTTCTGGACGAAGAGGGGGTTGGCCTTTGAGGAGACTGACTGCCCTGTGTTCTGTTGCTTTGCCGTACTTGTTTCTCTATTACACCTGTTGCCCTCATTCTCTCTACTCTTGCCCACGGTTTTCGTGTCTGCCCTCTTTTCCCGCCCTTTCTTGCCCCTCTTTTCCCCGCCAATCGCTGTTTTTCCTCCCAGGCGGGCTTCTCTTGCGCTGGGCCACTGGGGGCACCTCTCTCGGCCGCCAGGGTAGGGT
>JASANQ010001106.1:0-30018 GCA_030849645.1 Wallacemonas sp. Wsd | reverse complement strand
CACGCACACACCGACGCATCTCCGTCTTCTCCGTCTTCTCCCCCAATCCACTCTCATGCCGTAGTTACTGTATTGGATAGCTCGAGCGCCGTCTCGCCAATCGCGTGCACATTGTACTCGCTACGGTCCTCGTAGTGCATCTGAATGCCCATCACGCACGTCGCGTGGAGCACGGCCACAATGAGGCTGGCGTCAGCTTTGATCTTGTTTCGCCCATTCGCACTGCTGCCGCGGAGGAGAATGAACCGATTCGCAGGAATGGCGGCTTGCAGGGCGGAGAGCACCTCTGACTTCTTCTTCTCGACGTTCGTGTTGTTCTTGATGGAGAACTGTAGAGTGATCTTGTACATGGACTTGACGAGGGACGCGCCGCTGGCGGGGTCCTTGGCGGCCCCCGGCTCGTAAAAAGGCAGTTTCTGTGCGAGCGAAAGACCATCCTGGCTTGTTGATGTAGTGGACGACGCCGTGCATTTTGCTTGAGGGGGCCCGTCAAGTCGCGGAAAGCGCTCGCGAAGAAGCGTCTGCACCGCCTTCTGCATCTCCGTCGGCGTCGGACAGCATGTCAGCTCCACCGGGAAAAGGCGAAAGCAGTTCTTGAACACCGGACGTGGCACGGCGGCAAGATCGTGGAAGACGCGCTCGACGACAATGGAGACGAGGGGGTTCAGCACAATGCTGTGCGGTGGCAGCACAGTCTGCGCCGTGGTCTCCTCTGTCGTACCGAACTTCTCCGTCCTTTCACCCTGGCCCTCGACTACCGCTTGATGTGCGTCAGCGAGAGCATCAGAGGCCGACAAGGAGACGATCGGCTCGGTGGCCTTGGTGGTTGCGGCCTCGTCGCCTGCGGCCGCCCCAGCATGACAGACCACGCACGTTTGGGAGGGGTTGATGACGGGGATGTTCAGCAGAAGATAACCTTTGCAGTTTGTCTCCAGCGGCGCGAACCACTGCTGACGTCGGTTCGGCCGCGCGCCGCGCGTGGACGATGTGGTGGCGCCCTTCTCCGCCTCCTCGCCGCTGTCGTCGTCGTCGTCGTTGTCCTCGCTGTCGCTGTCCGAGCCCTGACGGGGACGCTTGTGTGCGTTGTGGGACGACGCCGAGGAGGCCGTTGTTGTTGTTGTGTACGAGGCCAACTCAGCGGCAAGACGATCGGACGTGCTGATGGCCGCGGTGCTCGGCGTGGCGTCGCGCGGCGTCCCGGCCGCCTCTGTCGTCGCCGACTCGCTAGCCACGGCCTGCGTGGCTACCAGGTGCACACGCTGGAGGTCCTCTGTCAGGGCCGCGCAGTACGCACGTGCCTCACGAAGGGCGTGACCTTCTTGTCGTGGGTTGACGCTGAAGAGAAGGCCAGAGAGGGGTCCGTGCGGCACCAGCATGCTGCCTTGTCGCCGACTGTGGAAGTGCTGGCGGTTGTCACGGTGACTGCGCGCAGCGGGTGCCGGTGGCATAGTAACAATGGTCGCGGAGGGTAGTCGTCGTCGTCGTGTGTGTATGTGTGCTGTCCATGATAGAAGCAAGATGTGTTGTGCGAAGGAGAGAGAGAGAGAGGCAGAGAGCGAAGGGCACGATAGACTGTTGTTGTCGGGGAGGAGGACACAGCTCAACACAATGTGTACGTGGAAAGCGAATCACTATGGCGGTCAGCTTGAGCGGCGAACAGCGTTCTGTTCGCCTATCTTTTTGTGTATCTTTTTTTTTCCTTCTAGGACATCAGCATGGTGGTGAAAACTCAGAAAGAAAGGTGTACAAACGGGCGTGTCTCTGCGTGGGGAGAGAAAGAGAGTGTGTGTGTGAGAGAGAGAGAGAGAAGGAAAGAGAGCGGCACCGGAGAGGGTGATTAGGGAAAAAATGAAAATGAGTAAGGGGGACACACGCACGTTTGTCTGAGCGAGGGAAGAAGAAGTACGAATGAACGAATCGAAGCGCATTTTCTCCTTTCCACGTGTGACCCAATCCCTCCGTCCCCAGAGCAAAAAAATATAAATAAATATAAATAAGGAAGCCCCTCTCGCCTCTTGCGTGATGCTTTTTTGTTTTGGTTCTTCTTCTTCACACCCACACACCCACACATGCACACACGCACTTCCTCTTCCATCACCTTAGAGTTCATCTCTGTTTCCGCCGCTGCCGTCGTCTACGTGCGCGTCGTGCGACGCCTCTTTGGCTTCTGTCGGATGCGGCGCTGTGACCGGTGTGGGGGCAACGCGGCTCGGTGCCCGTCGGGCCTCGACAAGCGCGGCCGCCTCCGCCTGTTCATCGGCCTCATCTTGTCGTTCTTGCTGCTCGACCACGTCTTCCGGAGCGGGGAGGGGTGGCTGCGTCATGGACAGCCGCATGCGCTCAGAATCTAGGCCCTTCTCTGCCATCATCTGCAGCTTGCCAATCCACTTGCCATCCACGCAGGCTGCGTTGTAGACGCAGAGCAGGGTGTAGAAGACGCACTGGAGCAGGAGTGGCCAGGCCTTGTGGGTGGTGTGAAAAGAGACGTAGATCACTGGGTACGCCAGGGTGTAGAAGATCATGTGCGTCACCCACTGGGCGACCTGGAATAACACGGTGGTCGGCAATCGCCCAGGACCGAGCATGTTGCAGAAGCGATAGGGCAGCCCCTTCTTGCCACCCGGAGGATGCTCGAACATCCACGTGTACGAGGTCACACGAAAGGTCGGGTCCCCGCCGGCGCCTTCGGCCAGCGTGGTCGGCGGCTTCAGCAGCTCCGCCTCCTCGTCGGTGGAGCCGGAGAGCGCCATGACTTCCGCGTGCCGTGCCATGGACAGCCGCACCTGGCGTCGACGCTCCTTCATCATGAGCATACGCCGGCGCGACTCGTGGAAGGTGTGGTAGAAGATCTGCCAAACCATGAACATGTAGAAGTGTAGGCGCAGCACGTTGCCGTACGTGACGGACTCCTCGAGGGCGAAGCAGTCCGTGCCGTACCCGCAGCGCGCGTTGTAGCCGTGCTGGCGCGCGTACTCACCGTACTGCTTCTTGGCAAGGCTCAGTGCCTTCTGTGCGTCACGAGGCTTCGCCAGGGCCAGCTCCGCGGACGGCAGTGCGCTTGTCGACCAGCCCGTTTCCCTCTGCATCGCCGTCACCGCGGGCAGCCATGTCTCGACGGTGCGGTTTGTGCGCCAGGCCAGCTCCACCGCGCGCGCAAAAACAGCCTCCGGGTCGAGCAGTCGCGCCTCTGTGCGCGCGGACGTAAAGAGCCGGTGCAGCAGCAGGCCCTGCACAATGCCGGGCAGCAGGTGCAGATAGCTCGACGACATGCGATCAAACGAGTGGAAGAGCAGCGCGTTGCGCCACATGATAATAGCGCCGTAGAGGGGACCAAAGGCACCGCCGAGGAGCGCGAGAAAGACCAGAAAGGAGTGGTCGCGGGTGTAGTGGGCCATGGCGTAGCCGCAGGTGAGGATGCGCGCGGAGGTAGGGTAGTACACACCATCCACCTGCTGCACCCATCGCCAGATCGCAGTCCCAATTTGGACGAGCCCATCGTGAACGGCGCTGCCCCTTGTGGCGCTATCGACGGCAGCGTCAAGTGGCGTCCAGGTCCCCGTCGAGGCCGACGACGCGGCACCAGATGGCACCGACGGAGCGGGCGACTTCCACCGCACGAGTGGCTCTGCAGACCACTGCAGATCAACCAGACAATGCAGCAAAAAAACGGTCATGACAAAGCTGTGGAAGTAGCAGTAGTCGAGGAAAAAGTAGTGCAGGCCCTGAATGCGGTAGGCAATGTACTTCTGCGTCATGAAGACGAGCAGACCGACAATGTAGGCCCACACCACCACATCGATCATGTGGCAGGAGAGACCGTTGCCACAGCTGAGCGCGCGGAACAGGTACTTCTGTTCGCCCAGCCCACACCGCTCAAACGACTCCGTGTAGTCCGAGGAGAAGCCACCGTCGGCCGCGCCGGTGCCGTGGGAGCCTGTGCACGTGCCCTTGCCCAAGGCGGTCGCGGCCTTGGCGAATCTCAGCGAGACATCGGCGGGTGGGTCGTACGTGTAGGGGCAACTCGAGGTATCCGTGTAGGCGCCAGCGACGAGCCCCGTGTAGAGCAGCGTGACGCCGCAGTTGATGAAATATTCGATCTTTGAAAAGTGGTGATCCATGGCGGCGACGGGCGATTCTTTCCTTTTCGTTTCTTCCTCCTTTTTCTTTCTTTGAGACGATAATAACGATAGTGTGTCGTGTGTGCTTTAAGCGCCACTGACGAGGCTAAGCAACAATACCTAAAAAACAAGAATGCGTGAAACAGAGAGAGAGAGAGAGAGAGAGAGAGAGAGAGAGAGAGAGAATGCGAGCAGGCACAATATAAAATGAGACGTGGTCATTCGTGTCAATAGTGCATGCCAACTCATTCCACAGGCAGAAAGAAAAACATAAAATTACTGTTTCGATGCCACGGCTGATGGGATGCTCGTGACGAACACCTTCCCCGCCGCCATAGACAACATCGCAGGTGCAGAGACGGAGAGAGGCAGACGCGGCGTACACCCATGCACGTACTGTCTTTTTTTTGTTCTCTCTGTGCATGCTGGTCCTTCGACCTAGGGCTACATACATAGAGCACATGCCTCGTATGCTTTCGTTTTTCTTGTTCCACATTCGTTTTTCTGCGCCTTTCTAGTTCTATGAAAGCCCAGCGGCTCAAAAGAGAAGAACAACGGCAAGGTACACGCGCACCACACGACGGTAAAAATCAATGAAAAAACAACAACAGAGCAAAATATGTGTCTAACACAAGGGTACACAACTAACACTGTTGTATATATATAGAGAGAGAGATAAAGAGAGCTCATGATTTTTTAAAGTCATCTACGAGAATGGTACAATGATTAGCTCGTTTCGTTCACCAGCTTTTTTTATTATTACGTGACACGTCATCCGTCGAGCTTTAGTTTCCTCTGCTTCTTCTGTTTCATTTTCTTTTTGTGTGTCCGCGCCTTGAAGCCCTTGGCACTTGGGTGTGCTTTTCTTGTTCTTTTGTTTTGCTGCTTCCTGCGGGTTCGCCCAACGTGCTCTAATTCATCACCTTGGCGATGCTGGCGGCCACGAGGGCAAAGCCCACAAGGAAGCCCATGCCCAGCTGCAGGCGGACCGCCTCCGTCGCGAGCGCGGCCTCGATCGCAATGACGGCCAACGCCATCAGACCCATCGTGGCCGTGGCCTGGGCGCGGCGAGGCATGAAAGCCGCCGTAATGCACGCGAGCACGGCGGCGACCACGACGAGCATCTCCGCGCTGATCATCGCCGCGCCGAGCAGCGCCGCCGTGGCCGGACAGCGCTGAATGCACCAGGCCGGCACGCGCGTCGCCACCGTCGCCGTCTTGAGGTACATCAGACGCGTCACGAGCAGCTGCGAGAAGGTGGCCGCAGACGGGCTCACGCCAGCCGGCACAGGCGACAGGAGCGTCACCTTGGCCTTGTTCGTGAAGCTGTAGGCGGGCAGCGCGGCAAGCGCAATGAGGACCAGCACCAGCGCGAGCACGCTGCGCCAGAGTACAAAATGGCGCCGCAGATTGACTTCCTCAAGCAGGTCCTCGCGGGAGGCGGCGTACCAGGCCTGAAACGCCGGGCGGCCGTAGAGCTGCTCGAGGCTCGCCTCCGTGATATCCGTGTCGCGGTACAGTTTCTGACGGTGGAACTGTGTGAAGAGACCGCGCACGTGGTTCTCCAGCGACAGCACCGGCGTGCGCGTGCGCGAAGCCATGTCGCGGCCGGCGCCGTAGCCCTTCTTGGTGAGCGTCTGTACCCATCGTGCAGGGGCATCGCGGCGACGAAGGCGAGCCGCCGCGGCCGGGTGCAGCACCGCCTTGGTGCCGTGCACCTCGAGGCCCGCGCTGACACGACCCTCCTGGCGCCTCTGCTCCTCGACATCGTCGTCCAGAGCCTCCTCGAGCTCCTCGGCGAGCGTGACGTCGCCATGGTGCGTCGTGCCGCTCTGGCGCGGCAGGCCATCATCCTCGGGGTCGAGAAGAAAATCATCGGTGCGCGGCGCGGAGCCCCGACGGCCGGCGCTGAGGCGCGGGCTGAGGCTCGCCCGTGGGGCAGACGCGGTGACCTCCAGCACCACTGCCTCCACCTCGAGCTCCTCCTCGCTGGAGAACTCGCGCTCCTCATCCTCGGCGGCGAGCTCGGCGTAGAGCGGGCCGTACTTCTTGGCCACCTTGGCGGCATCCTCCTTGGACCACTGAACACGCTCGCGAATGATGCGCGCGTGGCGCTGCGCACGCCAGCTCTGCACATCCTGCACCGCGCCGCACGCCGCCTTGACGGCCCCAATAACGGTGTCGCAGACGAACAGGGCAATGGACGCCGTGATCAGAAAGAGGCCGTAAAACGCGGCCCAGAACGGGCGAAGGATAGCAGCGAGGCAGCCGCAGCAGCCGCCACAGCAGCCGCCACGGCTGGCGCGCGTCGAAGCCCTCTTGCCGAACGCCGCGCAGGCCTGCTGACAAATGGGGCGGAGAAGAAAGACGTAGACGGGCGCGAAGATGAGAGCGCCGCACAGGGCAACCTGCACCGCGCGTGGGTCGAGCAGCGCCTGCTTAGCAGCGGCAGAGTAGTCCATCGCTGAGATGACTATCTAAACGTGATCTCGGACGGAGAGTGTGTGTGAGATAAAACAAACAAACAAAAGAAAACCCACGCGAACACAAATAGACGTTGCTGGTCGTGTGATGAAAAAAAGGTACAATTGAAAAGGAAAACCAGAAGATGTGGCCGAGAAAAAAAATACTGGCAAACACTGCGAGGAAACGATGTCGGCACCTCACGTGAAGTTCTCCGCATCGGATACGCCGCCGCAACAGACAGTGAGAAGGAGAGAGAAGGAGAGAGAAGGAGAGGGAGAAAGAGGACATGTACAACGTGGCAAAGGGGTTTTAGAACAACACGATAAAAGGCTCGGCATTTGTGACATTGCTGTAGTTGCGATGGCTGCCGCGCGGATAAAGCCAGTAACACCCACCCACCTGCCGGAGCAGAAAAGAAGAGAGAGAGAGAGAGGAGGTCAACAGACACATGAACAAGGGAAGTTCATCACTATCGCACAGAGAATTCCGTGACGAGGTCTGCTTCTTTTTTTGCTCCTCATTCACCTGAGCATTCCATGAGCAGGCTCAATTTGTTCTTTTTTTTTTTTAAAACGCTAGCGTGCATATTTGTCGTTGTGCATTGCCACAACAGAACGAACACGAGACACCTTCACGCGCGCACCCCACAAGGCGGCGATCTGATCCGGTTCTCTCATTTTTTTTCTGGCATGCTCTTTTTCTTTTCCTTCTTACACGATCATGTCTTCATCCACGGTCTTCACCAGCTTGGGGCTGTAGCCCAGGGCAAACAAATCAGCCTTGATGGCGTGTTGCATGACTGGCGGCCCGCAAATAGCGATGAGCAGGTCCTTCGACGGCGGCGGCAGGCTGCGCTGCAGGGTCGCACGCTCCACGTAGCCGACACCACCGGTCCATCCCTCCGGCGGATTGCCCAGCACAAAGGAGCAGGCGAACTTCTCGGGATTCTCCCTCGCGTACTCGCGCAGCTGGCCACGGTAGGTCAGCTCGATTTCATCCTCGGCCGCGTAGACCATGCGGATCGCGTCGATATTGTCCACGTAGGGCCGCTGAAGCGCACAGCGGGTAATTTGCAGCATCGGCGCGACACCGGAGCCACCACAGATAAGGCCCAGCTTGCGGATGACAGTCTTGTTGAAGAGCAGATGCTTCTTGATCGGGTCGAGGTCAATCTTGAGACCACCACAGGCCTTCATCTCCACCGCATCACCGGGCCGCAGGTTCGAAATCCACTCCTGCAGGTTACCCTTGTCGCCGCGCGCGAGAATCGAAATGCAGCCCGGGTCATCAGGCAGGGTAATGGGGCTGTAGTAACCGACAAGCTGCTGCCCATCCCACTCGCCGCGAATGGCAATGAACTGGCCGACGGAGAGGCCGCTCACCTGCAGCGCGCCGGGCAGGTTGAAGCGCAGCACGCGTGAGCCAATGCCGAACTGATCGCCCGCCCGCGACTCGCGCACCACCACAGGCGCCCACTCGCTCGTCGACAGGGCCGTCTTGCGCTTCTGCAGAATCGTCGCCGCGCGGTCGCCGGCGATGCGGCCGTACACCACGCACTCGAGCAGCGAGTTGCCACCGAGACGATTCTTGCCGTGCACGCCACCGGTGACCTCGCCCGCGCCGAAGAGACCGAGAATCGGGCGCGACTCCTCGAACGGGTTGCTCTTCTTGGTCTCCATCTGCACCTCCGCGGAGGGCGAGATGAGGCAGCCGCCCATGGTGTAGTGGATCGACGGGGTGACGTAGGCGACGTAGAACGGGCCCTGGGGCCCAATCGTGGACGGATACACGACCTTGCCTGTCAGAGGGCAGGCGGTGTTGGTGGAGGCGAGGTGCTCGTAGCCCTCAAGGGTGTCCATCAGCGTCTCCTTCTCACAGCCAATGAGCTTCACCAGACCGTCCACGTCGTCGACGCGTGTGAAGAGACCCTGCTGTTTCCAGTAGAAACTGAGCGAGTTGATACCGAAGAGCGCCGCCGCCTTCTCGTTCAGCACACAGTAGGCGAACTTGCTGCCACCGGAGCCCGGGTACTCGCTGTCCTGCGCCATGATCGCCGCAGAGACAACGGAGCGCAGCTCGAGCTCGTTGATGAAGCGCTCGCCGCGCTTGTTGAGGAGAATGCCACCGGACCCGCGCAACGCCTCGGGACCGAGGTACTTGGTGCGGTTGGAGGGGTCCTTGGGGTCAATGAGACCGGTCGGGTGCAGCTGCACCTTGTCCATGTCCACCAGCGACGCCCCCAGCGTGCGCGCCATCTTGACGCCATCGCCCGTCGCAAACGTGCCGTTGGTGGTCGGCGTGCCGAAGAGCTGTGGGGCGTACTCACGGAGCAGGGAGTTTGACGTCTGATCGTTGGAGAAGCCACCGGTGGCGAGAATGACGGCATCCCCCGTCAGGGTCATCTCGCTCCCGTTCGGCTCGTTGAGGTCCTTGTAGTTCACCCCGCTAACCACCACTTGCTGCGTGCCGTCCGGCAGTGCGCGCGTGGTGCTCCGCAGGCTCGTGACGCTCGTGTGCGGCAGCACCGTCACCCGGCTCGCGAGCTTGGTGCGGATGTGCTGCTCGAGCGTGCGCATAATGGTGAAGCCAATCGGGACCGGCGTGCCGTCCTTCTGGTCCGGAGCGCGATGGCAGCGCTTGCGCGACGCCCCACCGAGCTGGTACAGCACCGTCAGCGGCAGTCCGAAGCCGGTCAGCCACTCAATCGACTCGCCAGACTTGACGGACAGCGTGCGAACCAGCCCCGGGTCGCAGGTGCCGCCCACGCCAGAAAGAAAGGTGTCGCGCTCAAAGAGCTTGCAGTTGTCGGAGACGTGGTTGACCGCCTGTGTGCGCGTGCCCCACCCGTTGATGCCCGAGGTGGCCTTGGCGCTGTTGCCGCCCATCTTGGGATCCTTCTCGAGCAGCACCACTGTTGCGCCGCAGTTGGCCGCCTCGATCGCGGCCGCCTGCCCGGCAAGACCACCGCCGACGATGATGACACGTGCTGGGAGGGAGCCGGCAATGCGATTTGTCCGCATCTGATCGCTCTCCTTGGCGAGCTCGAACATGTGCGCGAGGCGCTGTCCGGTGCGCACGTAGGCGGCGTAGTCGGTGACGCGGTTGTGATCGCGGCGGTAGTGCTCGAGCATGTAGCGCGCGCGCACAACGTCGTGCTTGACGAGACCCGCCGTCGCCAGCGCATCGGCATACATGCAACTGTAGCACCGCACAGACACCTGAGACAGCTGATCCTCCGTGGGACGCAGCAGCTGGCGGGTCTGCCAGTCGTAGATGCTCGACACGGGTGCACCAAGCAGCGGCGCATACACATTGTGCTCATAGTCACCGCTGGTGCACAATGCCTCATTGAACAACGTCATCACGCGCAGCAAGGCAGGCGCCGCCGCCGCCGTGGTGGTGGTGGTGGTGGTGGAGACAGTGCTGCTGTCGACGTTCGCGGCCTCCAGTTCCTCTGCACCGAGGCTGACATCGGAGACAGCGGTGCCGGCGACCACCTCGCTAATGACGGACGCCCCGGCCACACGCCGTCGGCCCGCGCGCGAGGCCTCGACGACGTCCGCCACCGACGGCGGCCGCACAATGCCGACAGCCCAGCGCTGCTGCTGGACATTCAGACCCGAGGCACGGCAGTCCCCACCCCACTCGAACAGCACGTCGACGTAGCCGGCCTCGTTGAGCTTGTCGACAACGCAGTCCACGGTGTAGCCCTTGTTGAGGCCGCCCAAGTCCATGGCGGCCTCCGCGTGCTTGCGGGTGATGGTGTTTTCCTTGAAGTTGATGTCGAAGCTGTTGGGGAACATGAACTTCTCGGCCTCGGCGGCGGAGATGGTCATCTTCTCTTCGGCCTCGGCGCGGTCCGTCAGCTTCGCGGCCTCGCGCAGACGCGCCGCCAGCGGGGCCGAGCACGGGTCAAAGCAGGAGCCGCTGACCTGGTACACCTCCAACGCACACTGCAGCACACGACGAAGATGCAGCGAGATGGGCTGCGCCTCGTGAGGGGGGCTCTGGTTGATCTTTGAGATTTCACTCTCGGAATTGAAGCTGTTGAGGTGCGTGTTCACCATGTCGAAGCACTCGTCGAGAATCGCCTGGATGGCGACCCGGTCCTTGACCACCGCGCTGTCATCCTCCTCCACCTTCGCCTCCGCGCTGGACACGCGCACCACACTCAGAGAGTACGGCACCGTGTGCATCACGTCTTTGAACTTCAGCACCGAGCGCTGCTCCGCGCTGCGCTTGAGCGAGTTCGAGCTGAGCAGCTCTCGGGCCAGCCGATCACGCTCCTTGGCGGTCTGCTCCGGATCGACAATGACCACAGAGGCAGACGAGTGCGCATCGGCGGTCGGTGTGCTCTGGTGGCGGAGAGATGCCGACAGCGCAGATCGCGGGTTGGACACCGCGACAAGCGGCGCACGCCCGGGCACACAGCGAGCCAGTGGGGCGGCGCCGGCAGAGATGGTCGCACCGACCACGCGCGGATGCGCACGGTGTAGGAGTGCACGCACAGAGAGCATTTCGACGGGGGTCTCTCTCTTTTTTTTTTTTTGCGTGTGTTGCTGTGGTACTCAGCGTTGTCAACTAGTTAGAGATGGGCTTGTCTTGAGGTCAGGACGACGAGCAAAACGAAGCAAAAGAAAAAAAAGGATTAAAGGAAAGAGAGTGTCTTTTGAGTGGGTAGTTCTTACTATTCCTATGATGTGCTTTTGACGTTTGAGAAGAATATGCGAGGCTTTAAAAAAGTGAAAACGAAAGCGTGAGGTGTTACGATCTTTTGATGAATCAATGAAAACCACTTTTTCAGGGAAAAAGGGAAGACAGAGACAGAGAGGGAGAAAAAAAAAAAAGACGTGTCACCTAAACTGAGAGAAGTACAGTTCGTGCACAAGAATATTCAACAAACGAGAATGTATGAAACAATCAAGCAAAAAAAAAAGGGAAAAACGGCTAAACAGTTGTGCGGTTCAAACAGAAGGAAGAGTATATAATAAAAAAAAAAAACAACGACAATCAGATGCTAAGAAGTGTGCGTGTATGTGAACACTTGGCTCTTGCTATCAATTTCGACACGGAGTTTTCACGTCGCTGCTTTGTTCCCTTGGTCAAAAGCGCCTCTGGTGTGCACAGCGTGCATGACAAGACAAATAGCACACACACAAAAAAAAAAAAGAGAAAAGAAGTAAAAGAAAGACAGGGAGGAATGAGTCGAGCGAGTTGTGATTGCGAAATGGAGCCAACGATATTTGGAAACGGACAGCCAGACAAACATACACCACACACACACACACACACACACACACACTGGGGAGGGGGAGACAGACACGTGTGTGTTTGCCGTGACGCGAAGGCCGCTGTACAAAACTTCTGAGTAAACACCTTTTCATGGGCAACACGGAGCGCACGACTGACGCTGTGACGAAAGCCTAGTTTTTTTTTGCACGAGAATACCTCTGCTTTTCTATCGTTTATGATTCGTTCTTTGCTCTTTTTCCATCGAATTCATGTTGATATAGAGATCAATGTAGTGGATATGACAAGAAGGTATGTGCATTGAAGCGACAGGGGAAAAAAAGAGAGTGGAAAAAAGGCTTCAAATTCGAAAGCCATGTGCTTTTTGGGAAGGTAGAGATCCGAAAGGAAATCCCTGCGTGGAGAAAATGCACAAACAAAACAAAACAAAACAAAAAGAGGCCTCACAAAAACATAAACGAAAAAAACACAACGAGTGCATCACGTAAAGAAGAACTGGCCTTGGAAGCGACACAAATGCAGAAGCGGCGAAGCTACAATACAGCATTTCATCGTCCCAATGAAGGTATCGCAAAGAAAAAAAACCACGATCGGAGAGAACTGGCAGAGCGATTTCCTTCGAACAGCACACGAAACAAAACAAAAAAGAAAAAAAAAGTGAGGCGTGTGCATGGGAAACTGAGTCTTTTTTCTTCTCACCACCTTGAAGATATGAATAATGTCGTCAGGGGGATGCGTTGTTGGGCTCAACCACCACGGCAGCAATACACGCGCGAGAAGAAAAAGTCCGTGCACACGTAGGAGTTTTGGAAGAAAAAAAAACACAGAGGCCAAACGAAAAAAGGGAGCAAGAAAAAAAAAGAAAAAAAAGAAAAACGCTTGCGGGTGTCGTACGTGTTGATTCTCCAGAGGTTCTGTACTTTTGCCTTTTCCTTCTGAAATAATCACGCGTGTGTATTTTTCTTCTTTGGTGTATAAACGGTGACTACAGCGAAAATATGCACAGTTCCAACATGGGAGATGTCAACGCAGTAAGGTTACGACAAACAAAAAGAAAGAAAGATAGAGAGAAAACATCAGTTATGTGGGGAAAAATTTTCCAACGGCGAGGGATCGACGGAGAAAACCAGTAGTCAGAGAAGCCGGTGTTGGAGAGAGAGACGTCTTGTTTCTCCCCCATTCAACGGTTTTGTTTCTGTTTTCGAGACAAAGTACTTTATTGAATTAATTGCGTACCTCTCTAGGATCTATACAGTTTTCGTGAACCTCAGCATATTTAGTAAATATTCATTACCCGCGTGTAGAAACGCTGCTTCTCCTCCTTCGCGAGTTCATCCATCGAGCGCGGAACACACAAGCTCACATGGACGTCCTGAGAGGAAGAAGAGAATGATTGCTTGCAGGCACGCACACACACACACACACACACACACACGTACACACACACACACACGCACGCACCTGCGGGTTGCTATATGGGTACTTCTTCTTCGCGTGTCTCTCTCTCTCTCTGTGTGTGTGTGTGTGTGCGTGTCTTCGTAGTTAAAAAAGGAGGAAAAAGAAAACTTCCAGTCAACACCGGAAGAGGAGAAAAAAAGGGGGAAACACCCCCGAAGACGTCTTGTGTGCACACACCCGCGAAATTGCTTTCTACTTGTTTGCGTTCGTCACGGCGCGGTCGATCGTGCGTGCGAGAAGAAGGGCGGTTTCCTCGGTCAGGCCCGCCATGTTGGCGCGTCCCGTCAAGGTGATGAAGACGTTGTGGTCCTGGCAGAACTGGCACTGCTCCTTGGACAGTCCGAGGAAGGAGAACATACCAATTTGGTTGATCACGTGCTCCCAGGTGCCCGGGGTGCCGAGGCGCTTCAGCTCCGTGTACACCAGCTCGCGCATCTTGCGGATGCGACCGGACATGGTCTCCAACTCGCTCTCCCAATCGGCGCGCAGCTCGGGGCTGTCGAGGATCGTGTCCACGATGCGGGCGCCGTACGCGGGCGGGGAGGAGTAGAAGGAGCGTGCGATGTTCTCCATGTTGATCTCCACTGTCTTGGCGAGACGAGGGTCCTTGAGCAGGACACCGAGGCAGCCGACGCGCTCGCCGTAGAGGCCCATGTTCTTCGAGTAGGACTGCGCGACGAGAACCTGGAGGCCCTTCTGGACAAAGCTGCGGATCGCGTAGGCGTCGTTGTCGAGGTTGCCGCTGGCGTAGCCCTGGTAGGCGGAGTCAAAGAANAAACACGGATCCGGCCGGGGCGTTGAGGATGTCCTCCTTCATGCCCTCAAAGTCGAGGCCGCGCGTCTGGTCGTTGTAGTAGCGGTACGACTTGAGGTTCTTCCAGCCGGCCTGCCCAAACACAGAGTAGTGGTTGGGCCACGTCGGGTCAGAGAAGTAGACGGTCGCCTTCTGCGTGTCCACCACCTTGGCGAGCAGGAAGGCGCCCACAGAAAGAGCCCCGGTACCGCTGAGGGTCTGGCAGCCGACCAGGCGCTCCTTTTCGTACTCGTGGCCGAGAATCATGCGGAGGGACTTGTCCACAAACGCCTGGTTGCCGCGCATGGGCAGGTACTCGTGGTCAAGCTGCGCATCCACCAGGCGCTGCTCGGCCTTGCGCACGCTGCGGAGCGGGTACGGCTTACCATTCTCATCGCGGTAGGCGCCAATGACAAGGTTAGCCTTGGGGCCCTGAGCAGCGACGGCACGGTTGGCGAGCGCGAAGATGGCGTCCGGTGCCATCGGCGCCATGGAGGCAAAGACGTCGTTGGTGGACATACTTGACTGTGCGTGGGGGAGAGTGAGGGTGGTGGCGTATGGAGGGTTTCTATGCGAGAGCACGTCTGCACAGGGAGCTGAAGAAGGCGGAGGAGGAAAATGGAGGGTGAGGGTGAGAGAGCGTTTTTTTTCTTGTTAAATCTTGTGAGCACAAGTCAAGGCGATTGTGTTGAGGTCGGCGAAAGCGACAAGCCAACAAAGAGATAGAGAGAGGAGAGGGGGAGGAGGGGCGTGGATTTGATCGTTAACACCGGTGGAGACAACTGACGTCTGGTCAATCGTAGCCACACGCGAAAAATAACACCGTCAACAGTCCATTTATTCGAGTTGCTGTTGCGCGGGCTCATGGAATGACTAGAGGAGAATACCGGCAGAGTGGTTATCCTTGGGACCTATTGGTGTCCCTCCGACGTGCCGGGTGTTCGATGGTACAATTTTTTATACCTGTTCATTTGTTATTTTTTCCTTTTTTCTTTTTTTCTTTTTGAATAGGTTGTTATGGAGGCGCAAGATATGGCAAGTCAAATCGCGCCTCCATATCGGAAGCAGGCACGGGTGGCATGGGTGGCATATGGGTGGGACTTAAAAAAAAAAAAGAATGTAACTGTACAACAGTCTTGAGAAGTATACCAGCTTGAGCTTCGCAGAACAAGTGAGGAACATCACGACAGAGAAGCCAAACACGAGGGAGCAGCCCGTACAATTGGGTGCGAATTTTTCACAAAGGGCAGATTAGCTTTCTCCTCCACGCAGAGCTACCGTTTTTTTGTTTTTTTTGTTCTTGTACGTGTGTTCCTCACTACATCCAGTCTATTATTGAAAACACCGCGTTTCTCAATGTTTCCCTTTTTTTTTTGGAGCATCGGCGACACCATCTACAGACTAGAGGAAGAAAAAACAAAAACAAAATAAGTTCCCCCAAGATGAAATAAGAAAAAAAGAAAAAGAAAAAGAGGAGTCGCAATGTCCCACGACTGCAAGAGTAGCATGCCAAATTTACGGAGAACGCGCGGCACACAAACATGAAAAAAAATCAAAACACACACAGTGAACCTTACAAGTTATGCATCCGTGTTCTGACAGTCCCTCCTCGCCCCTCTCTGATAGCATTGGTACTGAATGCAGTGGTACTTTCTGAGAGGTGTCGCGGCGTAGTCGGCACGAAGAGAAAAGCAACACGGATACGCGCGCAGGTACAGACGCGTGTGTATGTGTGTATGTGTGTATGTGTGTATGTGTGTGTGTGTGTGGGCGAGTGCCTCAGGTTTATCGCACGTCACACGACAACCACTACACCATGCCTTTCGTCAAAGAAAATAGCGTTGGGAAAGCTTTCCCTGAAAGAAGTGCCTTGGGTGAATTTTTTTGTTCACATGCACAGATGTTTTGATTTTGAGTGTGTCGACACCTTTTTTTTTTGTGCTGTCGACATTGCCCACATTATTGAGGCCTTCCAGCCTTTTCCAGTTTTTTTTTGCGCACTTCAATCACCTCGCGGCCTGCTGCGCATCAGTTCCGTCAATCCAGCTGCGCGTGCAGAACGTCCCACAGTCACTATGAACGCTACGGCACTGGCAACAATCACCAGGCCAAACAACTTCGCGCACGTCGAGAGTCGCTCGCCGTACTTGTAGTGCGCGACAATGCTGAGAACGGCAAACGTCGGCACCGTGAGTGTGCTCACGGAGGCGAACGATAGAAACGTCAGAAGCACGAGCGTAGCGATGTGATATACCACAATCGACATGGTGGCCATGAAAAACGTGTGCCACGCGCAGGCAAAGAAGGCTAGTGCTTCAGGAGAAGGGACACGGTCGAGCAGCAGCATCGCTAGTGTCATTATGATCAGCGAGTACGGCAGCTGGACCACCATCACCCACGCGCTCGAACAATCCAGCTCCTTGGCAAGCGATTGCATCGACATCCAGTAGACGCACGTCGAGGCGACCGCCAAGACCGCGACCACGACGCGCACCATCACCACCCCGTACTGGCAGCCCATGAAGCCGAGCACGCCGGCCGCCATCACGCCCGCCAGCACGGCCATCAGAGTGCCTTGACGAGGGTGCTTCTCGCCGTCCGCGCGGGCCGGTCCATCGGAGAACAGCACCACTGCGACGGTGAGGGGCACGGCCAGCACGCACACCGCCGCGTGCACACTAATCGGATTCATGAGCAGCGAGATCTCTGTCAAGAGCGTGCTCGCGCTGAAGCTCGCGCAGATGGGCCAGAGACGCGCTATGGACACCGCCGGTCCCTCCACGACTCCGGCGAGACGCACGGGAATGGACAGGAGCGTCATGACGAGCACGGCGAGTGCGCCGAGCATGGCGGCGTACGGGAATATGTATTCGAGAAAGAGATTCTTGGTCCACATCGAAAGCCCAACGAAGCTCGCGACCTGCAGCGCCGCTGCCAAGGCAATGCCGCACGGAACGAGCAGAGCCTGCATGGTAAGAAAGGGACGGGGGGGGGGGGGGGAAGGGGGAGTATTTGGGCCTGTCGGCAGTCGCGCGCACAAGGACGTATGTGTATATGTGTGTATCAGCAGTATCTTTCTTTTTCTTCTTCTTCTCCTTGATTTGCAAAAAAAAAAGAAAAGGTTCGATCAACGTAATTTCAAACAAAAAAAGGAGGGAGAGGAAAAAAAAAACACAGGGAGGGAAAATAAGAGACAAATTGACGCAGGACTAGGCGAGTGTGCAGTGAAGATGGCAAAACAAAAATGGTGCCCGTTTGCAAAAAAAAAAAAACTGGTGCTATTTAGTCGTTTTAAACCACCAACAGAAAATGCAAAGGGCCACGCACGCAATGCAATCAACAACGGCACTGCGCACTATTCCGAAGAGCTAAAAACCAACAACAGCAAAATATGCAAGTGAGAGACCAGAGGAGAGAGAGATACGAGCAAGGGGTGAAGGTGACAGAGAAAGAGAGAATTCCGTGAAACGTGTGCTCCATTAGCACGGCAAGCGTCATGGACACACACACACACACACACACGCACACACACACACACACACACACACACACACACACACACAACAATGGCGCGCATCCCACCGCGTTCTCCAGCTTGCACACGGTGCGTGTGCCAAGGCAGCATCACGCTACCCTTTTTTTTGTTTTTCTTTGGGCAGTCACCTCGCATTCTCTCTCGTTTGGGCACTCCACGCACAGGGGTTATTCACTACGTGCTTTTGTACTTGTCGCATTTAACAGCGAAGCTAGTCAGCCACTTGGTCGTTCCATTTTGACGAAACCAGAAAACGCCGACACAAAGAAAGAAAACAACAAAAAAGACAAAACATCATCACCTGCTGCGCACACATGACACATGACACATGACACATGACACATGACACGACGCACCCACCACCACTACCAAACATCAGTGAAACGAAACGAAACAGAAGAAAGAAAGAAAAAAAAAAGAGACGAAACACAAAAAGCAAAGCAAGCATCACACACGGTTCTGCGCTACCCCTTCACTGCCACAACCGTCTCGGTGCGATGCTTCGTGGTCCCATCCTCGCTCGTGATAGGGACGCCCATGGGCACGGTGACTTCCTGAGCCTCCTCCACCTTGCGCTTCGCGGCCGCCGCGGCCTCCTCCGTCTTAATGTGCGTGTAGGAAAACACACCGGCCAGCGTCATGGCGATACCGAGCAACGTGCGGCTGGTCAAATCATCGCCGAAGAAGAGAAAGCCGAGCGACAGAATCACGCACAGCTTGAAGTGGCCCAGCACGTTGTACGTGACAGGGGATGTCTTGCCAATCACAAGGAACGTGGAGAGGTTGACAAAGAAGGCGAAGCAGCACGAGATGAGGATGTAGACCATGCAGTCCCCCTGCGGCCACTTAAAGTCCGCGCTCGTCACGGGGTCGACAAGAAGCGTGAGGAAAAACAAAAACACCGCGGAGACGGGGGACTGGTAGAGCAGAAGCTGCAAGCTGTCGCACTGGAGGTCCTTCTGAATGGTGCCGACAAAGATCTGGTACATGCACGTCACGAGCAGCGCGGACAGGGCGACAATGGTGCCGAGGAGGTTGGCCTTGGGGTCGCTCACGGTGGCCAGCGTCACACCAACGCACGTCACCACCAAGCTCAGCTTCACATTGCGCGAAAAGTGCTGATGGTAGAAGACCGTCTGCAGCACCACCAGCATCGGCGTGGTCAGGACCTTCACGAGCTGGTAGAATCCAACCGTGTTGTAGACGAGGGAGATGTTGGTCAGGGCAACGAAGCCGCAGAAGCACGCGCTCAGCGGGATCACCTTCATGATGTCCAGCTTCTTGAACGTGAACATCCCCATCGCCAGACAAATGAGCGCGCCAATTGACGTGAACACGCAGTGAAGGAACGTCAGTGTGGTTCCGTAGGGGAAGCCCATATCCTTGAAAATGCGCTTGTTTACGTAGATGATGCCGATGGAGCTCACCGCGTTCAGTGCGAGGCACAACGGCACCTGCAGGTTTTGCGGAATGGTCACCATGGTTGCAGGAATAAGATTTTTTATATTTTGAGCAAACTGCAGAGGAAGGGAAAGGAAAGAAAGTGAAGGAGTACGAAGGAAACTCACAAAACACGAAAAACAAACCGACAAACCGTCAGGGAAATCGAGAGAGAGAGAGGGAGATATAGGGGTAGAGAGAGGAAGAGAGGAATACGACAAAGGGTAACCAATGCGCACCGCGTTATTCAGGATTTAGAGAAGTGGCAACCACGTGCGCACTTTTACGTTATTTATTAAAAAAGCAGATTTACTTTGAGCTAAACAAGACTCGACTTGCCCAAATACAATCATTCCGTTAATACATGCACATAATAATAAGAAAGAAGGAGAGACATAGAGAGAGAGATCGGATGAGGAAGGTTTGACAGCAGATATTTGTTTCCCAGCGACGTGCCTGCTTCGATCGTTGCACTGTGCGCTGAGAGCTCACCATGAGGGTGCATGTGCCTCGCGCACAGAGACATACAGACAGACAAGCACACACCTGTGATATTGCGCGAGGGGAGTGGAGAAGAGACACCACACTTGGGGACCACATAGAAATTACCCCAGAACAAGTAAGCAACATCATGTCGCTGATCACAAGCAGACAGCACTCACGCACTCACGCATACGCACACAGACACGCACACTTGCGAAGGCTGACGGGCATGTGATCACAGTTGCTCTCACCTTATTGTGTTGCATTGTTTCTGTTTTGCTTTGAACTGGACACTTCAATCAACGTGAGTTGTCGCAGCATTGTAAGAAAGACGGAAAAAGAGAAAGAGTGTGACAAAAGGAAAGAAAAGAAGAAGGGACAAATTTTGCTAGTGCAGTTGATGAGATTTTTGTTTGTTATTGATTGCTAAAGCCATTCAGCGGAGAG
This sequence comes from Wallacemonas sp. Wsd, assembly GCA_030849645.1. Taxonomy (NCBI): domain Eukaryota; phylum Euglenozoa; class Kinetoplastea; order Trypanosomatida; family Trypanosomatidae; genus Wallacemonas; species Wallacemonas sp. Wsd. Next base: position 10,028 of record JASANQ010001106.1, on the reverse strand, counting down.
TAAGTGGGGAAGGGGATAACAGTGTGCTTCCAAACAGACCGAAAAAAACAAAAAAACAACAAGAAAGAAAGAAGAAGGAAAAGGGAGGCTGAGAAATTGTGCCGGTAGAGAGAGAGGAATAGCACTACATCTTCGCGCCCTTGACGTCGCGCACGGCGCGATCCAGCACGCGCGCAAGAAGAAGAGCCGTCTCGTCGGTCAGGCCCGCCATGTTGGCGCGTCCCGTCAAGGTGATGAAGACGTTGTGGTCCTGGCAGAACTGGCACTGCTCCTTGGACAGTCCGAGGAAGGAGAACATACCAATTTGGTTGATCACGTGATCCCAGGTGCCCGGGGTGCCGAGGCGCTTCAGCTCATTGTACACCAGCTCGCGCATCTTGCGAATACGCGCGGACATGGACGCCAGCTCCACCTCCCAATCGGCGCGGAGGAGCTTGTCGGTCAGGATCAGGTGGGCGATGCGGGCGCCGTACGCGGGCGGGTTCGAGTAAGCGGCGCGGGTGATCAGCTCCAAGTGGCTACGAATGGCAGGCACACGCGTCTTGGGATCCTTTGTCGCGACGACGGAGAAGCAGCCGACGCGCTCACCGTAGAGGCCCATGTTCTTGGCAAAGGACTGCGCCACCACGACCTGCAGACCCTTCTTCACAAACGCACGCGCGGCGTAGGCGTCGTTGTCGAGGTTGCCGCTGGCGTAGCCCTGGTAGGCGGAGTCAAAGAAGACCTGGTGCTGGGTCTTGGTGAAGAGGTCCGCGAGCTCGTCCCACTGCGCGTGCGTGGGGTCGACGCCGGTGGGGTTGTGCGCGCACTGGTGCAGCACAAACACGGAGCCGGCCGGGGCGTTGAGGATGTCCTCCTTCATGCCCTCAAAGTCGAGGCCGCGCGTCTTTGCGTTCCAGTAGCGGTACGTGCGCACATTCTTCCATCCGACCTGCGCAAAAATTGCCTTGTGGTTGGGCCACGTCGGGTTGGAGATGTACACGGGGCACTTCTCCTTGTCCATAATGTGCGACAGAAACAGTGCACCAGTGGAGACGGCACCGGTGCCGCTGAGGGTCTGGCAGCCGACCAAGTCGGTCGGGCTGACACTGTCCGCGTACAAGAGACGCATGGCCGCCGAGACGAAGCCCGGGTGGCCGGCGATGGGCAGGTACTCGTGGTCGAGGTTCATCTCGAGGAGACGGCGCTCGGCCTTGCGCACGCTGCGGAGTGGGTACGGCTTGCCGTTCTCATCGCGATAGGCGCCAATGACGAGGTTGGCCTTGGGGCCCTTGGCCTCGCGCGCGCGGGCCGCCAGGTGGAAGATCGCATCCGGCGGCAGGAGAGAGAGGTCAGCCCACTGGTCAGCAGATGACATGATGGAGTGACGTGCGAGTGATTGTTTTGTGTGTTGTTTTGAAATGCGTTTACTTTTTCTTCTTCTTCAAGTTGATGCTAGGGTATTGTCAAGAGGAAAGAAAGAAAGAACGAAGGAGGCATTGAAGAGAGAGAGAGAGAGAAAAAGAGAGACTACAATTTTTGAGGTTGTGCGCACGCAAACGAAATTCCTTATTTGGCACTCTTTGAAGGGTGCTCGAATATCACGATGACGACAACGCGCGTATCGGAGCTCGGCCATGCATGTGCGTGTCACCGGTGACTTGGCTGACAACACGAAAGCGGGAGCGCCAGCAAGAGACAAACCGGCACAAATGTGGCACTTTACCTTCTTTCCTTTGTTGTTATTGGAAGCGAGGAGCAACATGACCCACAGACCAAACACGACAAAAAAGAAGGCATACAAAAAGAAAGAAATAAAAGATTGTACATGGAAGTTCACCTATTTTCTTGTTTTTCTTTTCGTGTGTGTGCCTGCTTCGTAGAGAGAGAGAGAGAGAAAGAAACAATCAACCATGCAATGACATGACTTATTGCAAAGCTAAAGAAAAAAAAACACGTCAACAACTCGAGAGAACATAGGAAAAATATAAGAATTCTCATCGCAGGCTTTTTTTTTTGCTCACCCGCGCCCCCTAAGGAGGGGATTGTGACGCCTGTCGGCGTTGCGATGCCGAAAGAATATCGGCGAGCGTTTCGTGCGAGGCCTCATGTCGGCCGTGGCGGCGCGCCTCTTCCAGCTGCAGCACCGTCAGCACGTCCTCGGGCAGTCCGCTGGCGGACACACTCTGCTCGAGGCCGATACCCTGCCACTGCTGCTGCAGCGAGATGGCGCGGGGGCGACTAAAGGACCCCGAAAGAACGCCCGGAGGACCGCTGCTGCTGCTGCTGCGAGGACCGCCACTCACCCCGCCGCCGCCACCCCCCGCGTGGGCGTAAGAGGTGCTCGCCAGCCGCGCGCGCGCAAACGGCGACACCGCAAGCACCGGCGTCAGCGGCGTGGTGATGTGTGCACTGGCGAGCGCCGCCACCGAGAGCGAGTTGAGGCTGCGCCGCCGTGCATTTTTCGTTGCGGCGGCAGCGGCGGCGGCGGGGCTGAGGTCCGCCCCGGTGCCGGTGCCATCGCCGTGGCGTGTGATGGGGTAGAGCGTGTGCAGCGTCGACAGCGACATGCTTGGTCGTGCCGTGGTGCCCGCCCTGTTGGCCGAGTAGGCCTGCCCGCCCGGTGCGCTCATCAGGCCACCTCGGAGCGGGGTCTGCCCTGGCGACGTCGTGCTCTGCGAGCTCGGCAGGCCAAAGGACGTGTTGGGGCGGGCAAAGGTGGGGCCGGTGAAGCTGCTCATGAGAGGGCTCACCAGACCCGGCATCGCGCCAAATGCGTGAAAAGCCCCCCCACCCCCTCCACCGCCTCCTCCACCTGTGGAGGCACCGACAGAGACAGCACGCACACGACCAGCCCCACGCGCGACGGCCGCGGCAGGGCTTGGGACCCCTGCCGGCGACGTGCAGCCGCTCTGCGCACTGCCACGTCCGCTTGGCCCCAGCGCGGGGCTCCGCAACGACGGTGTAGAGGCTGCCACGCCAAAGATTTCGCTAAAGTCGCGCGTCTGATCAAGCGTTTGGTCGAGCGTCTGCTCGAGTGCGAGCGGCATGGGCGGGGGCACCGTCGCCACCACATCCGCGGGCGGCGTGCCCGTGCAGCCGGTCGTCGTGTTCTCGTCGCCGCCGACTAGGGTGGTGTCCTGCGGGGAGAGCAGCACACCCGATCCTGGACTGCGCACCGGCGGTGGCGGCGGAGGTGGAGGTGAGGCCCGCGCGTTGCTGTTGTTGTTGTTGTTGTTGTTGGCGGCGTAGCCGGGCAGCAGCATCATCGGATCGCCAAGCAGAAGCCCATTCTCGAGCGGTGTCATGGGTCCCTTCACGTGCACGGGGGCCTTGCCTTCGGACAGGCTCAAACCTCGGCGAGAAGCCTCGGAAAGGACGTCGAGGCCCATGGACTGCTCCAAGAGAATCTGCTGCTGCTCCTGCTGCTTGTCGAGCGCGGCCTGCACCACCACATCCGCTGCGGTGCCGCCCCAGCTCCAGAAGCCGCCACCGGCGCGCGTGGTGGTGCTCGGCGCGGTGCCATTGACAGCTGCCGCTGTGGTGGTGGTGGTTGTCCGATTGCTCTGCATAGGTGTGAAGGAGAGCGCCTGCATCACGTCCGAAATGGCGGTCAGACTGGTGCGACTGCGGCCAACTGCCTCGCGCGACGCCGACGCTGCCAGGACGGCCTCCGTTGTCTCCACACGGTCGTCCGCGCGGGGCAGCGACGGGTCCGCGTGCAGAAAGGGCTGCCGCGCCAACACGAGCGCACGCCCCGACACGCGCGCCGTGTCGTCGCTCACGGGCGTGAGCACGACCTGACGCCCCCCACTGCCCGAGGACGCGTCCAGCGTGGTTGCGGTGGTGGCGTCGCTCAGGAACTGGGCGAACACGTCCACGTTGAGCTCGCGCCGCGGCGCGCGTGTCGGGGCGTGCGCCGTTGTTGTCGCCTCGTCAGCGACCGCAACGACCGCCCGGAAGGGGGAGGCCGACTGCTGTTTGCGCACCATCAAGCGGCCGAGCTGGTGGGCCACATCGGACGGGAAGGCCTCCCAGCTGCGCGCATCGTCTATGGCCTCGGTGATGTCGAGGGCGAAGGGCGGCCAGCGCCAGACTCCACGCAGCGCCTCCAGATCCAGCCCGTCGCTCGTACTGGCGGTGCTGTTCACCGACGTGGCACGCACATCGCGCGCTGTCGCTGTTGTTGCGTGATTGGACTCGTCGAGTGCGGACTTCTGATGAAACTCCCGGGCCCAGGATGGGATTTGCTCATCCAGAGCCCGGCGCAGTTGCAGGAGACGCTCGGCGGGTGTGCTGGCGGTCGCCGGCGCGGACGTCAGCGATGATGGCGACAGCGCCGCCACCACTGTCGTCTCGCTGACGCTGTTGTGCCGCTTACCCGGCCGACGACTCCAATGCGCGCGGTCGGCCCCGTCGCCGCCGTCCCCAGCTGCTGCCTTGAGGAACGTGCCCTTGGCCATCCGCACTGCGCTTAAGCCCGGCGACTGCAAGGATGTCGAGGAGAGAAACGGGAACGTAGAGGAGGCGTTGTTGCCGGCGACGGTGCTCGCGGTGGAGCCGCGATGTCGACCGGCCCCGCCGGCGGACCGTGCACTACCGTGTCGAAGGCGAGACCCGCGTGCGTGACCCGTGGGGGAGCCGTCCTCGTCCTCGTCACCCACGTCGTCCTCCTCGCCCTCGTCGCCGACCAGTCGCGCACCTTTCGGCGCACGGTGGGACCACTCACCTGACGCGCGTGTCACGGAGACCTCACGGCTCTCGTCGCTTTCCATGTCACACTCGACAAGGGACGCCAGGGCAGCGTCGTCGTCGTCCGGGTCCTGCGCGTGTGGGGCTCGCGTGTGTCCGTGGCTGCTGCCCTCTCCATCCACGTGCCCCGTGTGCGCTAACGGCACGTGTCTCCCAGATGTCGAGATCGAGGAGGAGGAGGCGTTAGACGGCACGTGATGCGTGAGGGGCGCGGCAAAGGCGGGCAGACTCAGCGCCACAACGGCGCTTGTCCGCATTGGTGGCGGTGCGAGCGTCACGACGGCCTCCTCCACCGCCTCGTCTTCCTTCGACTCCTTCTTGACCTCGGCGCCGACGTCGCCCTCGCCCGTGGTGGTGGTGGTGGTGTCATCCTGGCTCTGGATCGACAGCACGCTTTGCCGCTCACCGCACTTGGCAAAGGGAGCCCCGACGGGGACACCGAGGAGCGATGGCAGGCTGATCGCCCCCTCTGTGGAGGTCGCCGGTGCCGTTCGCGGGTCCGCAGAGGAGGTAGGTGTTGATGTGGGTGGAGGATCGGAGAAGGGGTTCTCACCAGCGCCGTCCGCGTTGGCGCGTGTGAAGCCGCTCTGAAAGTACACCTTGCGCGGCTTGCGCGTGGGGAGATCGTGGCTGTGGCTGGCGTCCTCGCTTTCGCCGTCCAAGAATGGGACCGAGAGACGGCCGAAGACTGCGCTGGCGCTGTTCGAGCTCATCATGGGCGGCGCGGGCAGCTCGTCGACGTCGTCGTGATCGTGGTGCAAAGCCCCGCCACCGTTGTCGTCGTCGTCGTCGTCGTCGTCGTTCTTGTCGTGATCAGACACTTCCAGATCGGGCTCCGCGTAGAAGTACTCGGAGGGCATCGCGAACTCAGGCGGTGGCGGCGGCACCACCACGTTGTCGCTGAGGGAGAAGCTGACGCTCTTCTTTTTACTCGCCTTGCGGCCGCTCTTCGCCGTGGCACTGACGGGCTTCAGCGCGTCGCGCGTGGCGTTCTCCACCGACGCGTCCACAGCGTCCGGCAGCGCGTCGACGGCAGTCTCGTCGTGTAGCCGGTCGCTGGCATGCCACGCCGTGGAGGTCGGTGACGTCCTTTCTGTGACGACGGGTACTGTCGTGGCTCTTGTTGGTGCGGTCCATTCCCCCCAGTCATCCTCCGCCGCCTCCTCCGTGCTCTTCGCAGGCGCTTCGGCAAGGCTTGCCACGGCCGGTGCCGCGGCAGCCGCGGTCGACACCACCGCGTCCCCCCACTCATCCGCGGCCACCTCCTCCTCTTCTTGTTGGCGATACTGTTTGTGTTCCTTTGGCGTCGTGTCGGTGCTGTGGCTGGGGTCGACGGGGCCGACCGTCAGGCTCGCCTCCTCCCCCGTGTGCGACTCCGGCGGCAAGTGCATGGTGGGCTCGGTGGCGTCAGCCTCCACGATGCCGAGGCCGCCCTCTCCGCCCTCTCCGCCCTCTCCGCCCTCTCTGCCCTCTCCGCCCTCGCTGCTGCCGGGCATGAGGGTCTCGATCAAGTCCGCAATAGGCGCGACCATGGCGGCTTGATGCCGCGCCACCAACACATCGACAGGCACGGCAGGGGCATCGGCATGGAGCTCGACGCCATCGTGCGGCACCTGCGCATCTTGCGCGTCCGCGACGGCAGGGGCGATGGGCGGACCCGACAACAGCGGCTGCTCGCTGGACGGCACCACGGCGGGCGTGACCGTGTGCGTCACATCTTCACTCCCCTCCGCCTCGTCGTCGTAGTCATCGTCACTATCATCGTCATCGTCATCCTCGTCGCCTGGACCTCTGAAGACCAGTCGTGGCACAAACTCCGCCGGACGAAAGCGCAGCACGGGTATAAAATCTGTCGCCTCCTCCTTGGGGGCTGTGGACGCACAGTCTGGATCGTCGCACGGGACATCGCTCAGACTCGGAGGGCTGCCACCGTTGGTGCTGCCGCCGTCTCGCCGACAGACACCAGGCACCGGAACGAACGGCGGCGGCGGCGACACGTGCGCGTTGGACAATTCGAGATGCCCGAGGTCTCCCGCCGTGGTGGCGTTCGGGCCGGGCTGGCCGGACTGGCCAGGTAGCGAGGGCCTCCACGAGCCAAGGTGTGCGGCGGCGGCGACTCTCTTCGCGTCTGTGCTGCCGGCCGTGCTGTCCGCGCAGAGGTCGACGGTGCTGATGTACGGACCAAAGGTGTCTTCGTCCTGCCAGGTCATGCGCGGGTAGTCGGGACTTGTGACGGCCGCCACACGCTCGGCCGCTGAAGTCCCAATACCAACACCGGCGACATCCCCGTACGGCGGCGGGGTGTCCTTCCTCTGCGTCTGTGCGCCACCCTCCGTGTGCAGGGCAAACGTGTTGACGTACGGACCAAACGTATCGTCACCGAGGCCATCTCGCGCGGTGACCGCCAGAGACGGCGCCGTGCTTGTCGCCTGGCTGCTGGCCGCACGCCGGCGCTCCGAGGCCTGGAGCTGGCGCAGCACTTCGTGAATCGAGTGCGTCGACGCCAGCGTGGCCTCGGCGCCGTCCATGCGTGTCTCGTCCTCCTCGTCGTCCAACCTATCGCTGGGGGACATGTCGAGCACCGTGGAGGCTCTGTCGCGCTCGGCGCAGGACCTGTGCGTGTCTACCAGGGCCGGCACCGGTTGCAGACAAGGGACGGCGGGGTGCGGCGCGGCGTGCGTGTTGTCGCCGTCTGACTCCGCCTGGGCGACAGGGTGACGGGAGGACGAAGGGAGCGTCGTAGAACTTGTTGTCCTGGGCTCGTCTTCGCGCGCGGTGTTCGCGACGAAGCTCATCGCGTCAGCCGGTATTCGTCTTTTTGTTGTTGTTGGCGCTTTGTCTACCCTTCTTGTGTGTGTGTGTGTGCGTGTGTGTGTTTTCCTGACTTTCTATGTTCGTACAGACAAACACAAAAGAAAGAAATGTTAATCCCATACACACACACAACCGATTGGGACAGAGTGTGCAGGCAGAATGAGAGAGAGAGAGAGATAAGAGACGGAGAGAGAGGTAAGAGACGGAGAGTATCAATGTGAGAGAGGCACAACAATAAAACCAGAAACGATCACTGCACCGTTCTGAGAGCCGTGCGCAAACATGGGATATTCTTCGAGAACTACGCAGCGGAGAGGGGGAAAAAATCTGACACACGATAAGCGTACTTGAATTATCATACGAACTGCCCCTGTCCGCGTCGCTGCACATGTCTACACACATTCACACACACACACGCGCAGGAAAAAAAAATGGGAGGGAATACTATCATTCGCACGCGAACAAGTATACACTGCAGAGCGGTGCTCGTCGTACGTACCTATACAATCTCTTTTTTTTTTTTTTGCGTTGAACGATGCCATTTTCAGCAAGGCCATGACTTCTTAAGCCGTTTATTATCTCGTTTTTTTGTTTCCAATGGTAACGGCGGCTAGGAGACGTGTTGTCAAGTTGAGGTAAAAAAAAAAAGTCATGGCCACACCCACTCACACCCACCCAATCCCTTGGAAAGGAAAGAGCTTCGACGGGTTCTCTGAACTCCGAACTTGCTAATCAGGAAAACGAAAAGTAAAGGAAACAACAAAGAGAAGACTCGACAGTAACGAGCAAAACTCAACAATATCGAAGCAAGATAAGGCGCGAACCCACAGCCCGTGCTCGTTCACATGAGCAATGACTCTGCATGAGCTGGTGGGTGAAAAGACACAGATTTGATAAATGCAGGACTCACACCACAATGCTGTGGCGGAGGAAAATAAAAGTACAAGTAAAAATAAAAAAAAGAAGAAACATGAGGTGAAATGACAGTGCATTCAGTGCCGTGTGTCTTTCCGCCATTTTCTTCTTCTTTATTCTATCTCGCCTCGGTAGCGAGAGAGAGAAAGAGAGAGAGAGAGAGAGTGAGCGCAAAGTCTTACAAATGAATCAAGGTGCCGTGGAAGGGGGACGACGGCGGTTTTTCGCGCTGAGCCGATCCTTGGGCGTATCTGTACTGGTACCGCGCGTCTAAGGGAAGCCCACGCATTCCCGCCCCTGATCATCTGAGAGTCACTGTGGGCGAGAACGAAGGAAGGTATAAAATGGCAGGGGACCCTCGGGATAGCACATGGCACCATCGTCTGAAAAACAAACGAATCGAAACAACACAGCCTAGGGCAGAATGTGCGTTTCATGAAGCACAGTTGGTTGGGTGAAAAGAAAAGTGTGGCGAAACAAATGAACCTCAGAAAAAAAGCAAAACGGGAGAAGACTGTGAAGCAACGATCAACCCAAAAGAGCCGAAGAACAGCCACACGTACATGCAGTCATAAAGATTGCACCAAACCGACGAGCGAGGAGGTGAGCCAGTCGTGAAATACAGAAGAAAGGAAAATATAAAAAAAAACGTACGCACGCACACTCACACGAATGGAGAAACGAGGTGTGTCACTGAATTGGAAACTGCCTACACAAGTGCACCACACACACACAAACACACACACACACACACACACACACACACACACACACACAGACAAATATATACACCAATATGCGCATCAGCTTGTGGAGGGGAAAATAACAAAAGAAAAAAGACGACAAATATAAAAAAAATGACACTCAAACATGATCAACAACTACACCGAAACGTGGCTTTTGACGAAGCCTTTTTTGTTTGTCTGCACATATAATTTGTACATCACCCGTACACACAATAAATTCAATGTAAAGAAAAGGGAAAAAGGGAAAAGAGAAACGGTAAATATATAGTTGAGTGACATCGGAGAATAAGTGAAACAAAACGAACATAGAGAGCATTGCAACCAAAAACAACAAAGAAGTAAAGTGCGCACAGGCAGAGTGTATACGAAGCCAAAACAAAATTGAGCACGCGCATGACCGCTACAAGAAAAAAAAACATAATGCGTAAGTCGTTCGATATCGTGTTCTCAAGCGTATGAGAACAAGAAAAACAATAAAATATGAAAAATCGCAACAAAAGAGAAACGAATGCACGACACTCAACTCCCACACCGTCTTCCATGGTGGAATGCTCTCACACGCACGCGCATCAAACCGACACTACTTTTGGCTCCTCACACGGAGGACGTGGCTAGGCCGCATCTTGTCAGCCAGTCCCCGCCTACAGCGGCCAAGAGTACGGGGGAAAAACAAGGAGACAAGCTCAAGGCGACAAGCACCCATTACCTGAGGAATTCCCCCAGCATAGTGAACGATTAGTATTCTTTTTCTTCCTGATGTGCGGTAAATTATTATCTGTTCGTTGTTTATTTGTTTTATTTGTTTTTGTTTTTCATCATTTT